>VYZX01011407.1:0-17327 GCA_013401335.1 Brachypteracias leptosomus
GGCCCCACCCAACGAGCTGCAAAGAGCTGTGGCACCCCTCGGGGCAAATACAATCACTCTTACCTTGGCTGTGGACAGTGGCTGGCCACTGCCCTCCGCTAAGCTTTTTATCCCCTGATCAACGGTGGGTGGGTGGTGCTGGATCCACCCACGCTATCTCAGCAGCCCGCCCACAGGCTGCTAGTCCCCGGCTAGTCCCCCAAAGAGCTTTTCGACGGCCCTTTTGCCTTTAGATCCCTTGCCCACTGCAGTTTTACCTGCCTTGAAGCTGGTCTTCCTATCCTCAAAGACTGCAGAACCGGATGCTTCGCTTACACTTCTAAATTGTTGTATTTTTCAGAAAAGCTTCTATGATAAGCAGTTCAGACAGCTTTTAGGGGAAGGATACTAGGACTCTGGCTAATAAAGTAACATTCAAGATCAACCTCCAAGTCACCTCAATCTGCAATCAAGAACACACCTTCTGTCTGGAAAGGTATGTCAGAATCCTGAATCAAGTATTTAAAATAGAATGAAATACCTCCTAATTAACCTAGTGTCAAAATAATAAAAATTGATAGCATACTCATATTATGGTTGTATAAATTATGCAACAAAATACAGTAAAGCAGAACTCTCCTCCATAGGATTAATAAAACATTTCTCCCCAACTTGACATATTTATTAAATCTAGTGTGATACTGATACTGGAAGCCAGCAGTCTGAAATTGCATTACACCCCCACTGTAAATCAGAACTACACAAAATTTGGCTTTTCTATAAAAACAACAGGCTTAGTGTAAAATAAGCTTTTCTTTTCTGAAATGCATTATGCAATGTTGTTAAACAGAACTCATTCTTTCTATCATTTTATTTTGGGGCAATACAATTTATGCCACTTTGGCACTACTCCAGCAAAGCACTTATAAAAAGTCTTCATCTTTAAGCATATGAATAGTCCTGCTGCAGTCAACAAGAAGTCAATTATTCCTCTCCTGAAAACTAAGCATATGCTTAAGAACCTTGGTAGATCCAGCTCTTTATGAGAAGAATTATGAGAGTCTCTCCTACTAACTGCCTAACTTTGCAGAGGACAAAGCATAAACGTGAGTTACACACAAAGGGCCAGACTCCACCGATATTTAGCGCTCACTGTCTGTGTGTCTCAGCAGAGGTGAAAAAGATGGAAATCAATCTGCCAAAGACCACTGAATTTCACTACAGGATACTGGTTCTGGGGTACGTGCATGACATGTTTCAAGCTATGTTCTGGCTAAGACAACCAGAGGCAGTGCTTTTTCAAGATGAGCTTGTCCAGTAAGATATGGAGGAGCATGTTTCTCTGCCATCCTGAAAAAAGATGGGGAAAGAAGGGACAGAACTGAAGACAGACAAAAACTCCTTCATTTCAGTAAAAACCCCCATGTAATCTAGAACAAACCTGTGTTGTGCTAAGTAGCCTGTTGGCTTCACTGAAGAAAATCCTAGAGAAAGAAATGCATATTTTGCTACCAGCAGGAATCATATTTGTCTAAGTCTGCAAAGCAAAACCATGATGTAATCGTGATCTATGTTAGCACCAGCGCCAGCTGAACACAGTGCAGTAACAGCAGCAGGAAGACACAGAAGCATGACCTTTAGTGCAGAGCTAGCGATCAGCGTACGGACCCAGGTCTACACTTTAATAGACAGAAGTGCTGAAGATCCTTCACTGTCATGGTTAAGTTAACCTAACAAAACATGTGCTCAACATTTGGCTTGACACAGCACACTGACTTACAAAAATCAGACAGACAAAATTACATTCATGGCAGTCCTGGACTGCTTTTTCATCGCAGACAGTGGTTTTGGAGATGCACTGAATTTCCTTACAAAGTTCTGTCATAGTTCCTTTTCAGCCTGTACGAAGCTAATTGCAGGGTCAGGACTTGTAGCCCTTACCCCAGTCAGGCCATGCAGACTGGCTTTGGCAATGATAGCACCTTTTGCTGGGTTGTTACCCTCCCACACAGTACTGGTTCCCTGCAGATCCCAGGCGAGCAGGCTGCAATAGCTCTCCTGAACTGTTACTCTGGGACAATCAAACTCAGGATTTTAACAGTGAACAGCTGTCTATGTTTCCAGTCATACTTAAAGAGGTCAACATGATTTAAATACACACTGAAAGCACAGTCCAACTGACTGTATTTTTTAACAAATCTGGCTTCTTCAATATATGTAGAGACACTCTTCTCTGAGTTAAGGTATATGTGCAGCCACTTGAGCATTTCAGTTTAACCCAGGGATTCTTTGTTTTCTCAGCACAAATATAATTAAACATAAAATAACTGTTCAGATTTTCTTCCTAAAAATTTCCCAACTATACACATCAAGCCAAGGACACTGCCTACTTACAGAACCCAGTTACACAGCTTGCACCCTTGACTACTACTTCAGCACATGGTTTTCCTGGAAGAGAGCTGTGCTCAGTTCAGCTAAATATTAACATAGTTCAGGATCTTGTAGGCTGGATTTTAAATGAGAAGCTTAATTTCTTATATTGTCTGGAAATTGTAACTTTGCTGTTGCATGTATGACTCCAGCAAGTGCACCTTACGCTGTACAAATAAGATGAGTCATTGCTCATGAGTAACAAAGAAAAATCAGCAGTCTCTCAACCTGTCAGAAAAACCTAATGAATTTCCATTGGAACTGCCAACAAAAACTAAAAGCCTCAAGAGAAGGGTGAGGAATACATGTGTGGAAAAATAAACCCCCAAACTAACAACACACACACACAAAATAACCCAAACAAAACAAAAATAAAAAGAGAAGCCATGGCAGATTGATCTTAAAAACAGATTAATGGATTCTTTTTTCTGCAATATCTATTACACTCCAGTGTGACAGATCTTCCAGATATGCTGAGAAAAGATGAAATAATATTATAGATCCCTAGCACTCTGTGTGTAATTAAAGAAAATCCTTTGGGAAAACATGCATAGTCATTACGTTTTAAATGTTCAAAAATAGCAATATTTGGCCTCCTTTCAATAATAGCCTGAAAACACACCATGGTGTAAAACTGCAAATACAATTGAAATGCTGGATAGACTAAAGGAAGCTTGACTGTTGAAAAGCAGGTCTCATGTTCTCATTTATACAGTACGGTGCAAGTGATAGAATTAGTGGCTTTGGGTTTACTTCTGGGTTCTTCACTTAGATTACTGGAAGGCTTTTTTTCTTTTTTTTTTTTAAATTTTTTTGAGAAACAGCCCAGCACTTAGCAACCACTGATCTTTACATATTTTTAATGACACAGTGCTTTATTAAAACCAAACTCTGTTCCAAAATGTAGAGCTAATAGCTGCAATGAAACAGGTAAAAGGAACTAAACATTCAGTGCCAGACAGTCAGCTGAAGGGAATCAGATTTGTTCAATTGTAGTGACTCTTTTAAACTAGCTGGGGATCTGGCACTCAAGCTTAAAAAAAGCTCAGGCAGGCTGTCTTCAACTCCCTAAAACTGAGCATGCCTCAGACACATAGATATTAAGTTCAGGGTCAGTGCTGTTTGATTGGCTTGTACCAGCTGACTTCCTACTTTATCCCTTTAAATAAACCATTCATTTGCAGAACTCTAGCCTGCAAATTAAAATAAATAAATAAATAAAAGAGTTGCTTGAAAAATTCCCAGTGACTCACCAAAAAAATAAAATAAAAAAACTACTCAGTTCTTCTGCAAGGATCCTGCAACTGAAAAAAAGGAAATTATCAGAGGTGATGACGAATAACAAGCCCCAGCCTTTCAATTGGAAAAAGCTTTACTTTCCCTTCTCCTCTGTGCAGAGAAACCCCCAAGGTGCCTGAGGTCAAACTCTTCATCTCTATGTCTCAGTCAAGAAGAGGGACGGAAAGAGATGGACTGAACTCCTTCACACCCACTCCTGCTGACAGAACACAATGAAATCGCTGTGCTTATTCTGTTTCATGTATCCCGTTAATTCAGTACAGAGCTTTCTGCAGAGTAAGAGATCAGAGCACACTAGGATAAATCAGAAGTGTATATTTATAATCTTTGCCTTCTGATAAGTTAGCAGCATGTACCAGTTTTTCCTTGAAGTAAGTCTGAAGGGGAGGAACAGATGTCAACCTGAAAGCATAAGAGTATTATAATTGTCCTGTGTTTTACCATTAGGCATAAAAACCACTCTGCATTTATGTATGTCTCCAGTTTCCCTCTTAAAAGGCCATCATGAAAACCAGCTGTAATTCAGAGCGCACAATGTAATTTCTTTCTAAACCAATATATCCAAAAGAGAGGTATAGTGTTCCTCTTCATTCCCACCGCACTAAAGGTGCATTATTGCATAATGCAATATTTGCATTATTATGTGCACATCTTTCCTGAAGTACCTTGCTGAAAGGATATCCTAAGTCATAGTGCAGAAGTCTTTACTCCAAAGCAATTGAAAGCGCCCAAGCTCTCTGCTGACCTCATTGGTAGTTTTGCCTCTGGAAGGCTTAACAGAGCCTGTCATTATGTATGTGATATATCCTACTATAATTAATTCTCTCAGGGAATAACAGGCAGAGGAAGGACGGTTCAAACAGACAGCGTGCACCTGAAATATGACATTTTGAATCAGATTCCCAACACCAAGATGCATCTATAGAAAACCTGACATTTTTATTTTCCTTGACTGTATATACACAGCATAAACTAAATCTTGTCATGAAGAGACTGGCTTAAAAACTGTTGAAACCTACAGATAAAAATTGGTGTTCTTTGCTCTTGAACAGATTTTATTTAATTCATTAGAAATCCAGAAGGTGGTTAAAATTACCACATGTCATTTAATATAAAGTGAAGTAATAGCTTCCTTCAGCCTTAGTGAAAAAGATTCAGAGCTGTACTCCTTTTTCAAATAATTACCCTGTTCATAAGGCTTCAGCACAAGATGACTCTAAGCAGAAGAGAAACGGAGACCAGCTATGGGAGCCCATGTATACACATATCAAGCTGAATGGTGATGAGAGCACTTTGCAGACATTTATCAAGTCACAGGCCTGAATTACACTAAAATTAGAACTGTGAGAGAAGGGTAAGAGCATGTGAAAGTATCAAGTCCATCTACCATATAAAAGGGTCTTTGAAGAAAAAAAAAAAAGGGGAGGGGGGGGGGTAGGGATGCTGACTGGGTGAGGTAGCTCCTCAAAACTACTATATGCTTTCACACACATAACCCATGGTTTTGACTCAGCCACGAGCTGCTCTGTGTGGCTACCCAGGGAAATGAGCTCATAGAGAAGGGAAAGTTAGTGGCTGACATAAAGAGCTGGCACAACTTGCTGCTACCCCACCTCAGGAAGGCATGTATGAATATTTCACTTGTGCAATTCCAGGAAAGTGCAAATATATCCTTACTCAGGATAACTATAGTGTTTGCTACCCAGTGCTCAAGGAAATCCTGCACTGGTTTGCATGAATAAGTCTCTCCAACAGAAATGGCAACATAAAAATCCAACATGCTGACTAAATAGGTACTGCAAATTACATTCTAGAGGTGAATTCCTGTACAGAGTATTCAGGACAGCAGTCAATAAAATTCTTGGGCATCTTTTTCCTGGAGGCCCTAGAGAAGTTAGTAAAAGCACAGACATGCAAGCTGCAGTGCACTTTCAGCATGAATGAGACAGAGAATGAATTAATTTGGAGAAACATCAGCCCTGCTGGAAGCTGACAGATTCCTTAAGGCATCAGATTTGTGACTGCTTATGGCATGACTGATCCCCCCTTCTCCCCCTGTTTTTCTTCCACTTTGTTCCTTATTTATAATGAGGTTCTACAGTGGCTACAATTGACAGATTTGATACAGATACAGGCCTTTCCATTATTTTTTTTTTTCCCAATCCCCTTCTCCTCCTTCTCTATGCCAAGATTGCAGCTCTATCTGTCAGGTCTCTCCAGGTATAAATTTATTTTTCAGGTAATACCTGCCATTCAGTCAGCCTCAATGCAGGATTTTTAGTGTAATTCCAGTTACCTAAACAGTTTCATTTCTCCACTGAAAACTGTAAATAATAATAATGTAATGAGCTTGATTCACTCAAAACTGGTGAAGTCTTCAGTAAATCCTGCAGACTCATGTATTCCAGATTGACTCTAAATTATAAGAGTGAAAGAAATACTATGGCTGCCCTAAGTTATGTCTCTGCTTTGGTTTTTCTTAAGTTTTACAGTGCAAACCAGTCCTCAGAGCATGGTGGACTAGCAGAAGGAAAGGATAACCTTATCAGCATCAATTACAGCTGCAGCTCAGGCCCCTGTATCCATGGAACTGAAGCTGCTGTATTGCAACCTGTTTTGAACACTACTGCCATCCTACAGGGAACTGTTCTACAGTTTTTCAAATTTTGTTCTAGTTCACTCCTTGCATTCTCATGTCCAAACCCCAAACATTAGTTTGTAGACCACAAATCATGGGCACAACAGTTATGCAGGAGACACCATGGAGAAACTGCTGTACTCCTACAGTGGCTATACAAGAACATAACTTTAAATGCTCTTGGGAAGAAAATACAAACTGAAATAATGTAGAATGGAGCATGAAACTTACTGTGTACATTAACTCATCCTATTATTCATTTATTAAAACAAAGAAAAGGCAAAAGCTGAGTTTTTCCGTAACAATCCTAACCAGAACTGTGCAGCAAAGATGGAAAATCCATACAGTTCTACTAATTTTATAATGCTTCTATTATGAGATTTAGTGCTGTAGCTGATTTAGGGGGAGTAAAAAAATATCTCAACTGTCAAATGAAAGAGATGGATTCAGTTATATATGGCCATCTTTCCTTAACACGTTGAACTAAACTACTTTTATTTGGGTCTTTTAAGATTACATTTGTACCCTTAAGATTCATCTTTTTAATACCCTTCCCATCCATTGTTAGGTTCAACAATGTATTTTGAACGAAATATAAACCCCATGCTTTAATTAATTGACAATATTGAGTCTAAGTCACATTTTTACATGAACACGTTAGATCATATGATATGGTAAAACTCCAACTCTAGTCTCTACATTGTGCCTCTCTACAAGCCCTCACTAACTTCAAGTGGTAGATTATTCTTCCTAACTTCCCAGCCTAATCTGGGCAGCTGCATTTCACTCGTGTGCAAAATGTTTGATGCATCCCAGGGCTGCTGGGAAGTTCAAACAGAATATCATTGCAGGGATTCTGGGACTGAAATGGTTTACTACACTTATACACCATCTGGGAAGCATGCTTTTACAAAAGAACTGCTTTTTGCTTCCTGTCTGCTGGTGGGCAAAGAGCAGATTTTGGCTTTTTCTCACTCTGTTTTTCCTTCTATTTACCACACCTTCACTTCCTTGGCTGGTGCTCCAAAAACTCCACCACCAAATAGCGAGAGAATTAGTAGGGGCAAGAAGCTCTTGCTTGAAAGAGGAAATACATATAAGAGGAGAATCCACTCCAGTGCAGTAATGCATTTAGTTTTACTGGAGGCTTGTAATGTGAGTTTATGTCTCTTCTATTTGAACATAAAGTTACTGAACTTTAGAAAAGATAAATATTCACAGACAACAGAAGAGAGGGTCAGGGATCTCTTTAAAAACTAGCACTTTTTTAGTGTATGAAGCCAGGATAAGGAAGGTCACATGTAGGCTGTCCAAGTGCAATCACAGTTTTGGGGCCAGTACTGTGCTTTCAGCTTGCTTCAGCAAATTCCCTTTAAAAATGTCTTTCTGCTCCTCATAAAACATTGGTTTGGCAAGAGAAAAGCTCTCTACTGAAGTTTTACAAGACATTTTTATTAATGGTATATTCTTTCTGCCATTATTTAACCAGGATGTCACTTTTACATTAGGATTTCTGTGAAAACTTAAACCAGGTGCAATTCTCTGGTTTCCAAAGGAGTCCGATTCCATGGAGGTACCATGATGACAACTGGCCTTTTACTACACCTCCAACTTGCATAGATTTGGCTAAGCTCTGCTGATTACCACTTGCAGCATCCCTCATTACCTTTCTTACTCATTCTGCTATCACTAGGTACACATGCAAATGAGCACATAAGACACAGAAACAAACGATGTATATTTATATACTCGACTTTAATGCCACAAACTGTTCCTTCTCAAGTGGTATGCACCTTCCATTGGATTTGTATCCTCTGCCACTGTCCACCATTGCAATCTGTCTCTATTCCGCCCGCCCCAACAGCCCCTCTGCAAGAGCCACTGTCACCATGTGCCATACCTGCTGCACATGTGCTTGCTGTCCAACTGCCAGCCTTGGCACGGCGCAGATTGACCCGGCTCTGCCTGCCCCCTTCAGCTTCGCTTGACTCCGCCAGCTGCTTTTAGGAAACTTGCAGAAACTTAAGTATCTCTGGGACTTCTAACATATTGTCAAAAATTGTTTTAAATCAGCCAATATTTTCAGAAGTGCTCAAGGTATAAAAAGCCCAACTGCGCACACACTTTTTTTTTTTTTTTAAGAGAACAAGTTAAAAAAACAGGAATATAATTAGAATATTTCCATTTGAAGGCAAAGGAGCAAGTCCCTCCATAGGTTGTAGGCAAAACAAAACCCCAAATGCCACACCAAAAGCAAACAAATAAAGATTTCTAAATGGCTTTGAAAATACAGTAGTAGCTATTAAAATAGCATTGCACATAAAAGTGATAAATATGCTTATTTCAGGGGCTGGATCAGAGACTGATGCTCTGCTCATTGGAAATATTCCTTCCCTTGCTAGAAACTTTGTTTTGTTACTATAGTTACTCTCACTACAAGTGGCCCTGACTAAGGCATGAAGTATTTGTTATATAAAACCCCGATGCAAATGCAGCCTTAAACTTCAAAAGTACCAGCTCTCTGCTCAGTCCTGCTTGCAAATTGTATTCCAAGCCCAAACTCAAAATGCTTTCATGCTGATTATGGCATACTCTTGAGCAACAGTTTAATGGCACTATTTAAGAGTTGAAAACATAATCAATATTGTTCAGGATATACAGTAAAACTGTGAAGGAATTTAGATAGACTATGCACTGAACAAGACAAGCAGAGACTTCCTCCCCAGACAGTTATACTATTAGCAGTGGTTGCTGTGTATAAGAGAAACTGGCAATTGAATTTAATAAAATTTGCAGAGAAGCCACTGAATTTGATAGAAAAAATGCTTGTAGACAGCTAGAAGAGCACCAGGTAGAAAACGCATATCCTGCAGCACTGTTATTTTTTGCTTTGTTACATTTTTATCAGCTTAGCTTGATAAAGTTTAACATCAGTAAAAAAAAAATAATAAAATCCTCTCTTCCTTGACCTTTAATGTATTCTAGTTTCACAGAATTTTTTTCTTGTTCTTCTAGGAGATATTTTCAGCCAGACAAACTTCTATTATGCATAATCTTGGAAAAGCAGCTTATGAGATCCCCAGTGAAAACAGGGAGATGACAGGACCTCACTTTTTAAGGTAGTCATCTGATGCTGATACTCCAGTACTACGTGCCAGTTTGATTCAGGCCATCTGCACCCTTCTCAGCTGTAGTTTTTCCCTACTTGGGTAGAGTAAAACAGTGTGGCTTTCCTTCTCTTCAGCTTGAAATCTGGACACTAAGTTTTTTCTTAAAAGGCCAACAGCCCTAACAGAACCTGCTCACAAGCAACAAAAAACACTTACAAATGCTGAGGTCAGACTATATATCTATTTGTACACTTGTTTTCCTGCAGTAAGCACTGTTCATGTTGGGGCCATGCCAATGGCTACAGATTTTTCTACTACAGCACTGATACAGGGCTATTTATTTAACTTCTGAAGTGGTAGATGTAGCCATTTATGCTACGCAGCTTGAGCTTTAAGCAATTTGAATGCTACAGAAGACTGGAACAGTATCTTTCTCTTTCCCTTCTTCCCTTGGTGCTGACATCCTGTACTATTCTTAGTATGCAGAAATCAGCGGTGTTAATTTCAGAGTTCACATATCAGAGGAAGCATTTAGAATTTATTAAGTCATTTGTGAGAACCTGTATATTGCTTTGCCTTAATGATAGAGCAACACATTTTTTTTTTCAGCTGTGACATTATTTGCGACCAGTCTTACAGCAAGTGCCGAAGAGCAAATATGCCGTACCCTGTAAGCAGCATGATTTCCCTAAGGTGCTGTTTGGATACAAAATTGCTTCATTGGTTCTCCTCTGTAATAACAGTGCTCGCAGTGACACCTGAAACCATGATTTCTGTCTCTCCTATGTCTTGCAACTTATCCCAGACTAATGGCCTAGTGTATGTAGGCAAATAATGAGTACCTGCTGGAATACCTAATTTGTAAGTGCTGCTTCTAGCTTTTCCTGGTACTGCAACTTTAAACTGTACTTGTGTAAAACTGCTTATATTGTGTTAGAGAAAAATTGTTCATCTGTGATATTGACCAGCTCTCTTGGGCTACTCCCTTCTGCAGGGCTTTTTCCCATGGCACTATACCAAGATCATCCCTGTAGAGGTCAAAGTCTGCTCTCCTGAGGCAGAAGGCTTGTAGTAATAGGACGAGGAGTAACAGCTTTAAACTGGAGGAGGGTAGATTTAGATTAGAAATTAGGAAGAAACTTTTCACTCTGAGGGTGGTGAGTCACTGGATTAGGCTGCCCGGGAGGTTGTAGATGCCCCAACCTCTGAGTTGTGTTCAAGACTAGGTTGGCTGGGGCGTTGAGCAGCCTGGTCTAGTGGGAGGCATCCCTGTCCATGGCAGGGGATTTGGAACTAGATGATCTTTAAGGTCCCTTTCAACTCGAAACACTCTATGATTCCATGATATTGCTTACATCCAGAATTCACAGATTCAGGGAACATATTGCTGTACCTTGTAAAATGAGACACTGGCTCTGTCATGTGCAGGGGCCAACTAGATGAGATCTGAAGTGGATATTACCGTATTTAAAATATAGCTTTTTTTCATCAGAAGTTTGCAAGAGCTCTAGATGGAGAAATGAGTAAAGTCTAAATTAATACCTAATGTACATCTGATTAAAAAAATGTATTGCAAGGATTAGGTATTTTCCGAGCTGGTAAGGCATCTGAAGAGGTTATTCCATTCTTCTAAGACCAGTTTGACCATTAGAACATCAAAAATCTGTACCACAATTTTATACATGCTTTTCAATGTTACTATCACAGCTAATGAGCTGAAAAAAACACCCCTGCATCAGCCTATTTACTGTCCTTCATGATATCATCAAAGGACTAAGGATAAAGTATGATCACTAAAAGTAAGAAATACACACTGTCTGGGGTGGCACAGAGATAAGAGAAATACCAAAGACCATAGGCTTTCAGACTTATTCCTGCCCCACACCACACACACATGCTTAGATATCACGACCCTTCAGGATCTCCCTTCCTCTTCTCCACAGGCATTTTGCACAGGACTATGTCCCTGCTATGCAAACCCTTGACATTTGCACGTGGCCACAGAAGTCTCTGTGCTCTCCCAATCACTAGCCATCCCTTCTGCAGATGTAGGAAAAGCACAGATTAAAGCAATCCCAGGTAGATTAAAAATCCCTTGGGGTGAGATCAGCACAGCTGGCTGGCAGTGCCATGAACTACACCAAATGAACACTGGCCTCATGCCACTTACCAGTGGCTTCCTGAGGTGTGCCTTCCTGGTTGCTTTGTTTTAACCCAGTATGTGGGACATCTAAGCCTTGGGGACTGCTCTGTGCATTAGCACATGCTTGATTTGTGCAGGCCAGGAAAATCTCTCACTCTTTTGTTCTCAGTCTCTGTCTACTACCTAGTGCTAGTTACCACAGATGCTTTGCCCACCTTTCTGGTAGTCATGGTAGCTTGATAAATTCAGGCTAGCTGATTCCTAGCTGAAGAGCTATTACATAGTTGAAGGCAGCCCATGAGGTCTACAAGGCTCAAGAGTGCAAGTGTGAACAGTTGAGCAGTCCTCCCACCCAGATCCACATCTCTATGGAGACTCTGTCAGCAACAGTCTGAGGAGCTGGGCTGAAGCCAGCCCAACCATGTTCTTGTGAGGAGCAGCCCCAGCAGGGTGGACTTTACAACTGGTGCTCCCTTGTACGCACCAACTATTTCACACTCCCAGTGAGGACAATCTAGCAGCCAGCATCTATCGGTTCTGCATTCTTATTTGTGAGGGAGCACCACCGCTTCTGGTGGGGCTGTAGCTGTTGGCATGAACACCTTGGGGTGGGCAGATGCTGCACAATCCTCACAAATGCTATTTTCACAGCACTATGTCGCAGCTTCTCCAAGCACTTCCACTGCAATGGTCTGGGAAGGGCTGGAGAAGGCTCTGAAGATGATCCTCACACCTGTATCGTATCTCTTTTTTCCATGTTATGTCACTCCTACTTTGCTAACATTGCACACTTAAACATTACTGAAATTTATTAAGATAAGCGAAAGGTTTTTTTCCTTTTCCCCACAACACAACAAATTCCTAATTTCTGAAGAATCAGACAAAATGACTGGCTGCTGAAACTCAAGGGACAGGAGGCATGGCTTCCTTCTTCCCTCAGTAGCACAGCTCCTTGCAGCTCATTTGCCTACTGGCCATCTCTCCTTTCATTACAGGAACTGCAGTGACACACTATTTTTTCAGCTAGGTTCAGAGCCCCGCCCGCTGTGCTACATACTCTACCAGCAACAGAAGGACATTGACCTTGTCTTGAGAAAACACAAGAAAAACTGCAGAATAATCTCAGGTCACCACAAATGCTCAGACACTAGATGCAAATGGTCAGGTTCTAGGGAGAAAAAAGAAACAACAACAAAAAAAAGAAAGCAAAAAAAAAAGCAGGAAAAAAAAAAAACAGCCATCCAGGAATCTTTCCATTATGAATTTCAGTGCAGCTGCTTACTGGTTTGAACTTCATTTGATGTGCTAGTTACCAGCCTTTTGCCACTTCTCCAACTGATAGAGAAATACGGAATAGAGGCCACTGCATTCACTTCCTATCCTGCTAGATCTCCAGCAGTTCACATTTCCAGCCACAGTGCTCAGAAACACAGTTTTACATCGTGCTTATGTAGTTCTGGGTTGAATTTTCTGTTGGTGTATGTAGGAAGAACTCTGCTAATGACTGTGACATTTGATTAGACCATTTAGCTCTCTGACCTCATGTTCACCTTTCCTCCTAAAATAGTCTTACGACAAACTTATTGCTGAACTATGCATGTCACAGAAAGCTTCACACCAAAGTAAAAATGCATAAAGGAAAGAGTAAAATGACTCATATTATCCGGTTTGTGTTGTAAAAATGTTAGCATATTGAGAAATATATCTGGACATTTTTAAAGACATGTTGGTAAAGTAGAACTTCTATGTTACAGTCTCTCTCTTGACTGTAACATCTCTGTTCATTCTCTTTCCTTTAATAACAGAGACTAAACTATTAAGTAACATGAATACTGACTAATTTCAAGTAGCATGACTGCGCCTGCTTTGATACGTGGTTCTACATATATTCATGACAATGGCAAAAGAAAGATTTACCGTCTAAGATGGAATTATTACCAGTGTTTGAGAGAATGAAGAGCAAGGGCCTTCCCTGTTTTAAGAAGTTAAAAACCACATTTGTGCCTGAAAAGTTACCATACTCAGTTTCTGTTCCCTAATGAGTTCTTCAGAAAGTCTGAACATACTCCCCTCCCTCTTCCTTTTGAAGAAGAAAGTAATAAAAATCAAAACATTTTGTGCTCTTCTCATTAGATAAATAAATACTCCTAAGACCTTAAAAGTCACTCAAGTCTGAAATTTCCATATGGAGATGAAAAAAATCCAAGCCTTTCACTGAGTGATCAGAGCATTATACTCATCTAAGAGACAACATGGCTTGACCGCATGCAAACTTCAGCTGTTCAAAAGAAAATGGCACTTAGCAAGTAGTAAAGTGTGTGTTGCGGGGATGAACTCACCGATGAGGCAGATTCACATAAAGTACTGAAGTAAGCCAGCAGGAACCAAAAAGCATTCAATTCTCCATCCAGATGAGAATGTACTGTCAAGAAGTTAATTGCATAAAATAGAGGTATACAAAGTTGACATTTTGCTGTTTCCAAAAGCAGCTGTGCTGAATGGTCAGAGCTAATTCTTTTAAGGTCTGACACACCAAAGAAACACAAATTTTAAAGATCAACATGTAACTTAGTTACTACTACTACAAAGTGGTTTGCAGGTTTTGTTTTGTTCTGGCTTATCAGTCGATATTAAGCCTTAAATGTGGTGTCAAAAACCAAGGTAGAAGCCTCAACAAGCACAGAGCAGGAATCGACAGGAAAACTCGCAGAATCAGAGCTTGAAGTCTCATAGTGAAGCCCATGCATTCACAGAACTTGTGTTACCTCTCCAATGCCTAAACCAGAAGCACTGCTGCTCACTATAGAGGTCTTAAATGAATGGAGGAAGTAGCCATTTACTCAGGTGGTAGAATAAAAATAAGTTATTAAGAAATAAAATTGATTTTTCATCCAGAGGAAAGTCTTGAACCACTGTCACTAAGGTTGGGAAAACACATAGCTGTTCCTTCTTTTCATACCATACTGCAAAAATAAGTCTGCAGCAGGTTTCCTCTCTAAGCTCTGTTTAACTCCTTTTATTCATATCCTGAGCCCTGTTCTATGAGGGAATGGAATTCTCCCCAGATACCACTGAATCCATCAATATAATTTTAAGATGAATTGATTTGTACACTAACACAAATCCATTCCTGGCACTAACAGGCATGAACCAGCTAGGGGGATATTTCCTCCCACCACATTAAGATGGTAGATAGAAGGCCATTATGCTCATCTGCTGACTTTTTGTCTTAGATCAGACTGTGATCCCTAGAAGGGGGTGCGTATACCTGTTTAAACCTGACAAAATGAGAATCCAATCTTGAATACTGTAACTCATGAATTCATTCAGTTTCCTTATCATACAGAGCAAAAAAAAGAGAAAAGAAAAAGCCATAAGTGTGCAAATAAAACCAGAAAAAACCCTTATATTTCTAATTTTTTTTCTCAGCTTTAAGTATCTGCATTATCATTAGTAAGAGTCAAGAGACTTAAAGCTTTCCCTTCGTTTACTTGGCATACAAATACTCAGTATCATTACCAGTTCCACAGAGTATAGTCCTGCTTATGGCAATATATCACCAAGGGGTTTTTAGTTTTATTTTATAAAACCAAGGGATCATAACATGCCAACAAAGGCAAACATTCCTGGTTACTATAGCAAAGAACACAGTTCAACCCTTCCAATTCCAAATAATACATCTCTTTTGTTTAACTGAATCACAGAAGCCTAATATATGTTTTGTATTCTTGTAGCACAGTACTTTCCTATCACCCAAGTACATAATTCCATTTTTTATTACTTTGTATTGTCTGGGGCATCCATACAGAGATAAAAACATTTGTGGGTCACTCTCCCCAGCCAGGGTGCGAGCACACCACTACAAGAAGTCAACTTACCAAAGCTCCACCCTTCAGGTTGTCAGCACGATCAAATGCTACAGCCAAAATACTAATTTATCCCTCAGATCTTGCATCCTTGACAAAACAATATTCTGAGAATTTTAACAAGCTGTTTTATCACCATGTCCACTCACAAGAGGTACCAGGCTTCCTTGCCTTTTGCCTAATGATGAACTGAAATCATATAAACAGGTCGGTATGATTCTCTAAAGCCATACTTCTAAAGTTAAGTGAGGTCAATACCACTTTAGTGAGAAAAGTGGTAAAATCATTCTACAGCATACACAATTGTAATACCTGGGGGTGAGGTGGGAGGTACAACTACCTTGACACAAAAAATTCAGTATAGACTAGGCATAACACAAAGGTTTGCAAACCATCAACTGAGAGACAAGTAACTTCTTATTCCACATGAAGATTATAGGCAAGAAGACAGTTCTATTTTATGGCAACCAACAATATTGCAGTACTCCACTAGCGCCCATAAAGATACTGCTCAAAGAAGGCACGAGTTGTTTATTTTCAACATACAAGGAATAGCCTGGCAAGTAATGGAAAAAGAATTCCAATTGCAAATGCCAGGTAAATCATGCATTTTGAGATCCTGATCTTTACATTGAGGATTTTTTTGTAGTGAGTGGAAGCACATGTTAAATGACATTGTATATACCACAGAATAGCTCTTCCTATAGTAACTCTGCACCAGACTATGACAAATAAAATCTTGCCAGATGATTACTTCACATGTCCTTAATGAAATTAATGTAGCAGTGATGGAAGACATTTGCTGTCAGTAAGCCACTTCTAATCTAGAAGAGGATTTTGTATTTTGAGGACTGGCTGTAACAAAAAACCCTTTCTCCTAAAACAATGCCAAGACAACACACTCAATTCCCCTTGCAAAATTTGCTTCCTTTTTTATTGACAGTCTCCAAGATACAGATTTAATATTTCTTGGCCTTCTGAGATTTTCACTGTACATTTACAGTCATTACTTTTGTGATAGCAAATATCTTAGCAGAACAAAAGCATCAGCATTTGACAGCTACATTGCTCTGAAACACCAACCCACCTGCTTTTTTTTGAGTCTTTATGTGTACAATGGCAGCACTTCCCAAAAGTTTTGTTATTTCTCTTTAAAACTAGTTTTGAGACTCTGATAGCAACAGAATAGTGATTTACAGTTTAGGAAGAGAAGGAATATTAGCAGCTATTCATTTAAGAGGTGACTCCTGTGACATGTGCAGAACTGTTGTAGATACAAAGACATGATCATTTAGCAAAACATTCACTGTCACATTGGGCAGCAATTAGAAGTTGCATGTTGCACCAGAACAATGTATTATTTTAACTTAACAGGAAGCCATCCAGAAGACAAAAAGCAAGCTGGCAAATAATAGGTTTTGATAAGCATTCTGGGAGCAATTATAAAGCAATACAGTATCCATAAAACTGATATCCTATTTGCAACCTCAGACTACGTACAGACCATGATTTTTGTTCGAATGATGGGAGCTACCTAATTAGAGCTAAACAATGACCAGAGAGCAAAGCAGTCTCTGGAAGAGTGGGCGAGTCAGAAGGAAAAAGTCAATTTTACACAAGCAAAACAGGAAGGAGGAAATATTACCAGCTGAAGATAAAGGACTATGTCAGATAGGCTCTGTGGTGGGTTCTGCAGGTTGCCGGACCTATAGGACTTCTGCATGGAACGTTGTGAGGTGTGAACATGGGCTTTAAAAAGGGAAATACTTCCTTTCTAAATAACAAATGCATCATTTTGTAACGAGAAATGTAGCCTTCTATAGATTATTAGAATTATAACAAGAAATGTAGCCTTCTGTAGA
>VYZX01011407.1:17450-73691 GCA_013401335.1 Brachypteracias leptosomus
GCTACTAATAAAGAATACCTGCTTAACAGTAAAGACTTTTGCTGTTGAGTTAATTTCTTTGTTTCAATTTTAAGAAGATCACCTGGAGGGCAAGAGAGGTGCTCACTAATATTATTTCTTCCACGGAAAAGATCTATCCCTGAGACAAGGCTGGGGAGGTGATCACAGCCAGCCCTGGGTAGAACACTGCCCAAAAGACTGGCCTTTGTTTTGAAAAAAAAATTTGAAGGAATCCATCTTAAGAAAGGCTTACGATCAGCATCATTAACCTGGAACATCACTGACTCCCATCAGGAATCTTCTCTCCCAGACATTCTGAAGATAGTGTTTTGAAATATATACCAAAACCAACTGCTGGTACTGCGATCATTAACTTTTTAGAAGCATACCAACACTGACAGGATGGTTTTATCCCAGGCAGTCTGCCTCTGTAGGAGTCAATGATTTTTCAGGTGATATCTCCCATGTAAAGGCTGCTATTATTTCTATCTTTTATAGACATGGCAAGGCAGTGCATTTCTTCTGGTTCACTCCATCTTGCAGTATGTCCAACACAGCTAGCTCTCATTCTTCCTCTATCCAGTTTTCTGCTGTCACTGCTTGACAGTACATCCAAGTGCTCAAATTCAGTCATTCACTGACTATAATGTAATGTATTGGTTACTATATGCTGCCTTCAAGCAGAAGTGATCTTCCTAAGTTCATTTTTCTGAACAATTTGTGCTTTTGGATATCCAATTCATCTTTCTCTGTATTCAGTGTGTAGTTTTCATATACCTCCTCCTATGCACCATATTGATCATGGAAATGTGAGGCAAATGTTTAAACACTTCAACAAGGGGCACTTCTAGACACATTTGTGTCAATATCATGGGGTTCATGTCAAAGGATGTTGTGTGTTAGCTAAGCAATGCAGTACATTTTTTTCCAATTGCTTCAGCTATGAACCAACTACGTGACGTCCTGAATGATTACTTCTTTAATATTCAATGAAAAAATTTGATAGGAAAATAAAAAAAAACAGGAACAAACTCATCTTAATTATAGTCAGAAATCAATGAAGCAGTATGTAGTTTGGGCCAGATAAGACCTCAATTTTTCAAATGTATTTTTTTTCTTTTGTTTAGTATATACATCCAGGTAATGCTTACGTTTGTTGTCATCTACAGAGCCCTAAGGTCCCTTAATGCAGCTTTTATCTTCTTTTCTTCCTACATACCATCAAACTATGCTTCCAAAAAGAGTTGTCATTAAGAAGAGAGCCCCCAGGCACCACATTACACAATTGCCTGGTTCATATCCATGTGAACTGGGAAAAATAATCAACAACTTCTAAATACAGCTTTAAAAACATGCAGTTGAACTTATCTATACTATTCACATGTATTCATTCCATGCAGTACTAAAATTTACTACAACTTTTCTGTAAAGCGATAACAACTGGAGGAACACTATAGCATAAAGTGTTTCTCCCTTCAAAGGGGTTTTACAAAGCAGTAAAGCCCTCCTAGAATAAACTGTACTTTAGACCCCTAGAAAGTCTGGAATAACTTCAGATTTGGTACAAACTATAGACATGATACTCTTCTTGCTTTCCCCTCTCATTGGATTCCTGCTCTTCTTTTTCTTCAGAAATGCATTCTAAATTTTCTCTATTTTTTTTCTGTTTTGCAACTCTGATACTCTTTGTTCATTCTCTTATTCATGAGTTATTTGCTGGTTGATTTAGAGAAAGACCATCACTGAGGCAGGCTAGTCATAGCAGCAGAGGCAAGACGCCAGCCCCTACTCCTGCATCCATGTGTACCTCTGAATGAGTCTCACTGCCAGCTGTGTTATGTGCCACAGTGCACGTAGGGAGCAAAGAGGGGTTCTTCCAAGAGTACACACTCTAGCAAGTCTGTGTCCAGGAGTAAGCGTGAACCTGTGGCTTTCACTAACAATATTAATTGTTTCTATCAGAAACAACCTGTTCTGCTACTCCTTGCAAGGTCTTTCCGCACATGAAGACTGGCACTGATAGAAGCACAGGATATAATCTTTCCTGCTTTGGGGAAATCAAATTACCAGACAGCAAACAGAAACCCACCCAGCAACCCTCCAAGCTACTTTGCACACCATGCTTTCTTTGTTTTGTCCTCCCCTGAATCATAAATTGTCATTAAGTGCTGCAGGAAAGATCCAGGATTTGACGGACCAGTTGGTTGATCTGACATGGCAAATACTCTGTTCCTCGCGTAAACAACCAGTTTCTTCTTCCTCTTCCACCTCTGTCTTATCTATCTTTGCATGGTTGTAGCCCTCAATGAACATCTGACCTTTGACTGTATGATGTGACCTTTGACTATACAACTTGGTTTTTTACCTTGCTTATTACTTTCAAACCACAAAACACAACTTAGCAGCCACTGAAGTCTTTCCTGTTTGAATCATACCCATGTTTACACTCTGAAGAGGTGCTGGCAGCATTGTAAGAGCATTTCCATTACTAATTTTCACTTTGTTCTCAGATGTGCACTGACAGTCTTAACTTCTCACATAAATAAACTAACCTAAAAAACACAGGCAGCAGAGCTATTTTAAATGACAACATGCAGCTTACACTGAAAAGCATGATATGCTGATATAGCACCATAGTTATAGAAGATCCTAAAGCATTCAGACTCACATTTAGATAGCCTCAATCTCACATGTGACCCTGCTTTGCTCTGGTTTAGACAACATCCCACTCAGCTGTTGGACTCTGCCTCTCCTTCTGTCCACTGAGAAAGTAGGCTGTCTAAAGACAACACTGCAAGGGTTTAAAACATCAGTTAAATACAGATAATTGTGACTGGAAGTTGGTCTTTCAGCAATGCAACAAGATTTTCTGCAGTTTGGCTAAGAAACTCAGTGAACACCAGAAAAAATTTCAGTAGCTTTAATTTTTTGCACAGAACAAATTCATTTTTTTTAAAGGTCACAACAGTAAATTGCAAGGAATTTAATTTATTTCCCTCAGAAGGATGAGGAACTGAGTCAAACATAAACCAGTGGAAACTCTGGCTCCAACAACTCTGTGCTGGCTCAAATCTTCTCTTAGGTAGCCAAACCATCCTTTCAGCTATACATTATTATAGCTTTCAACTGATCTTTCTCCCCAGCTGTGCTATTGCAGTAAATTGTGTCGTAGATGAGCATCAAAAAAATGGTCAATACATGAAGAACTTGTTTGTCTTTAACCAGGAAGTTTAACAAAATGACTTGTGATATAGACAGATGCCATCATACTTGTCTCACATTCATTTCTCCACATGTAAAGCAACATATGAAAAAAGTACAGGGAGATATGCGGGAGAAAACACTATCAGCCCAATACAGAAAGACAAATACTGGGAAAAGTAAACAATCCCGGAGATTAGATTAAAAAACAAAAAAAAGTCCACGAAGACAGAAAATCAAAAGAATACCCTGAGCCTCACAAGTTTTAGCTTCACAGTACACCCAGGAGGAGAGTGACACACCCAATTTAACAGGCTCCTTGCATATAACTGAGGACCACAGGGCTAGTGGGCAGATCATCCCTGACTGGATGTATCACATTATGCATTAACTCTTACCTAAAGCTTTCTGGGTACTCAACAACAGCCATGTTGATAACATCCAGTGCATGCTGATAGTGCTTCTGAGCTGAAAAGAGGAGGGCCAGTAGATGAAGTGAATTCATGTCATCTTTGCACAGTTGTAGTGCTTCTTGAAGATGTTCTATAGCATCAGAAATCTGGGAGGAGATAGGGCAGAATTAAAAAGAGAACACATTTCTCCTTCAGTCTTACGTTATACCCCAAAGGTAAGAACAAATACAGTCATTAGAAATGCTGAAGAAATTCTACTTAGGCACCTACAAAAAAGACTTCTGCTATCCAAACACTTTGCCAAGATTAACAGACTGCACTGCTTGAATAAAACCCCACACATTCTAGAGAAAGGAGTCTGTAGCATTACTAAACCATTGTTTATAAACTGGAGCAGCAGAATTGATCCACTCAACCCCCTTTCACTTTGGTGTGGTGCTTTTATGTCGCAAACAGATCCACAACAGAGGCCCAATGCTCAACTCCATTTTCTAGGATGGGTGGCTGGCTCTTCACCTGGGGGAGAGAGCATTACCCATCTCTGTTGCATTTTGTCTCCTGTGACGGCTGTATAAGGCCCTTCATGATTTGGATCAAGAACATAAAAATTCAGCTTGAATATTCAAGGGTAAAAGAGCCAAGATTCAAAATGAAGAAAAAGATATCTTTGCAAGCAGAGATGTAAAGAGCAGTCCTGACACTCAGTCCTGACAGCAGCATGTGACTAGAATCAAGTCTCACTTGGCAGAAAACATCTATAATGAATGCAAGTATATCACATGCTCTGTGTGATCCTATACCCTATTTTAGGCTATCTGTTCAAAAGGGGACTTCTTAGTGGCTTTTCTTTCCTATGGCTATCAATAATTTTTTTTATATGGAGGATTTTATTTAAGATTCTCTAGTGTCTGATATTACTGTTAAGTTATTCCATGTCTGTGTTTGGTCCTGGAATCCTGCACAAAACAAAACAGAAAAAAAAAGTATAAATTTCTTTTCCTCACATATACTTTTCCTCTCTTTCCCTTAAGGGAAAGTAGTTCCTTCTTTTCTACTATGAGAACTTCCCACCTCACAAAGCTCTGAAGACAATTCTCCTGCCTTGGCATACCACTAGTGTTAAATTCCCACCGTCTCCACAGATCACTCAGGAAAACAGGTAGCAGACAACTAAGGAAAGCAACAATTACACTGCAACAGAGGTTGCTGATTATCTAGGTCTAAGGTATACTTCTGGGAGCATGGTACATATTCTGTTAATGGGACAACTTCATCTTAATGTCCAAGTGAGTCCAAGCGACATTTCACTCTTACTGTGCATAGGCACGTCAAAGTACTTAACTACTCTATTACTGGTGACTCCATGCAAGCCTGGAGATCAGTGTAACTGCTCCACAAACATAACCCCAAACTGGCATATGTCCCACAGCTTCAAAACTGCTGAATGTCCTGGCTTAGATTCAGGTTGGGATATATGACTGAGTACTCAGCTTTAATGAATTTCTGCTTGTCAGTGGAACTACTTTAACCACATGTGTTATTATAGCTTACTGCAAAGCTAAACACATTGGCTTAAATCACCAGTGTTTCTTCAGCAGCTTACTAGGACACATTTTCTTACAATGTAAATATACTAGCAAAGACAACTTGAAACCAGGAAGACAGGCAGGAGACTGTAGCAGGCCCAGACCTGCTCATCCACAAAGTTCTTCAGTAGGTATACCAGAGGTGTATAAATTTGACTTGCTAAAACAAACCTGCTATTGAGACTCTTCCTGCACTCAGGACTAAAAACACCTCTTACTTTTTCTATTCTGTCTCAGACCTGCACAAGCAGTCATAAAGAAATTCCAAGTTTGGGGAAAAATAAGTTCATCAGAAGAAAATCTGTAAACCAAACAACTGGAGGAGGGTCTGAGAAAGCTGTTCCAGCTCACCCTGCTTTGAGCAGGGATTGAACTGGGTGATCTCCAGAGGTCCCTTCCATAATATATAATTCTGTTCAAAGACTTGGGAAGGTGATCCTCATTTCCTACTGTGAATCAGACAAGGAAAAATATTTGCAACCAGCGTCTTTACTGAGGGACTTCAAAACTGAAAGGATATTTGACCTTACTTGCACATGAACATGTAAACTAAGCCACTGAGACTTTTACACGTGCAAATGCCTAACTATCACACAACTGCAAATTCATACCCCTAACAGAGGCCAGTTATCAAAAGAGCTTTGACTCTGTTGTAACATTAATGAAATAAAGCAGAAAAGTCAGTTGTGGTTGCTCCTGCAAACCTGTGCCTGCTGAACAGGCAGTCACCTACTGTTGAAATAGATGGTATCTAAATTAATTTCCCTCTGTTCTGTAGCATAGGGCTTACAATGTTTACAGCTCATTTCAGTGCTTCCCTCTAGTACCATCAGAGTCACAGGCAATGGCTGGTTTTGGAAGCTAATCATGCTTCCCTGACATCTGATTGTTTAACTTGAGCCCGAAAAGATTTCTTAGTGCTGTCACATCATTAGTAGCCCACATAGTACTGCTGCATAATTAGAAACAGCAGACAAAACACAGATAAGGAAAAGTATCATTTAATAATATGAAGAGACTCTATTCCTTTGTGGGAAGCATTAAACAGAACAACAAACTGCAACAGACCAGATGCAAAGAAATACAAACTACATTTCTAGAACAATAAAAGCAAGATATTTGTCCGCAGTCAACACAAACTTCTTTTGAAAAGCAGAGATCAGCAATCTAATGACAGATGCCACAGCTTAAGTAACTATGTAATATGAGAAAGATGGAAGCTGGCAGCCTAGATGGTCCCCTGAAACTTCAGGGCTGTATCAGAGGTAGGCTACCAGTCTAAAATCCCTACAAGGGCCGTGCTTTAAAGTAATCTTATTTCAGCTGGACTGCAAGTAGAAGATGCTACCTTTCTCCG
The DNA here is from genome assembly GCA_013401335.1 of Brachypteracias leptosomus. NCBI lineage: Eukaryota > Metazoa > Chordata > Aves > Coraciiformes > Brachypteraciidae > Brachypteracias > Brachypteracias leptosomus. The sequence goes on from VYZX01011407.1 coordinate 24,008, forward strand.
ATTCCTCTTTCTGCTAAGAAATATACCACGTGTTCTGCATGACACACAGGTATATGCAGGCCACATTGATTAGGAAGCAAAGGTACTGCAGTAAGCCAGAAATAGCTTCTTGCAGCACTACCAAAATAATGGCACAATATGGATTGTTTAGGCTGCCTCTTATGCAATAGGATTTATTTCAATAATGCCATATGCTTCCCTAAAAACAATGCTGGGATGTTACAGTTGTAGGTACAAAAAGGAAAACAGTTGAAGCGTTAAAAATAATTCCCAACAGTAGAATGCACTTGCATATTTAGAATCGTAAATGAATCAGGATCTCGTAAGAGGAGTTTTCAGGCCTTATAATCTCACATCAGTTGTGAGTTACAGTTAACTGACCATTAAAACTATAACTATCCTCTCTATCTCTTTTTATAGCACAGGGATTATAGGAAGGAGAAAGCTTTACTGACTCGCAAGTGCTTCCATGGAAAACAAACTTACTACAGTCTGCCAGAACTTCAGGAAAGGAGGCGTGGACATATTTGGGAGTTAATTCTTCCTATAAGCTGGTTTTGATCACCAGAAAAATTTTAGGCCAGTACCTACACAGAAAAGCAGCATGTTGTTGCTCTGGGAGAAACACAGACCAGAACTACCCACTTCCAGCAGCTGCTGAAAGAAGCACCTCTTGATACCTACAAAACCAGAACTCCCCTCATGGGGCAAACACAAGACAATGGTCTTGCCTTCTTGAAACCAGAATAAAAACTGTTGAAGAAACAGCTGAAATATTTTCTTTGATGTCTTAACCAATGTTTATCTTATTTTTTACATCCAGGCACTCTGGAAGGTGGTAGGTGTTTTTTGGCTATTGCCACTTGAAACTTCAGGTCTGTTGGCAGCCCACAGATGAAACTGATAAGTGAGACCTCTAATTCTCAGCTGCTGCCCCCCCGGCTGTCTTTCCCTTCCTATTTTCATGCAAAGAAAGGTCAAATCAAGTCAAGTATTAAAATGATACAGAACCGCCAACATGTTGTTTTTATGTACCTGATACTGATTTACATGGCTTGCAAGGTCAAAACCCCCAGCACCACCCAAAACTAGAAGGGAACCAGCACTTAAAAATTACCAAGAGTGCTGACTCTCTAGAGTCATTTCCATAGAAACTGGCCTGCTAAAAAACAAGGCAAAGCATTAAAATCAGTGAGCTTTAAAATGTTCATTCTACCTTGTTTTTGCTGATCCAAATGCTGCTTCCACAGAAACAGGAGAAGCAGCCAAACCAGCCGCTGGGAGTTGGGAGTTACAAGTCTCATTTGTTGATCAGCTCAGCCAGCTGCCAACCAGGCACTGCAGGTGGGGATGACCACCACAGCAAATACTGACCGTGGCCTCATGACACTTCAGCTTTGGAGGAAAACCAGATTAAGACCCTCCTTACAGAAGAGGGTATTCTCTGTATTTTGCAGAAAAATCCACCCTAAAATGCTGTGGGGCTGATCTAGACCCTCCAGGAGTCACTGGAGTGCTCCCAGTGACTCCAGTGGTCTTTAAGACAGCATCACACACACAAAAAAGCATGAAGCACATCATCATCATCATCCTTCATTTTGGTTCCTGTGGTTTTCAACTGCCAATTCTGTGAAAAACTTTTATAACCATTCCTCCTCTTGTCATGTGCTCATCATGTGTCAGAGGGAAGCCTATGCTTTTCCATTCCCCTTTCCTGTGCTGATAGGGACAAGCACTACTGGAAGTATTTTACAGTCCTCTGCAGAAGATGAATTGCTCCAACTCTGCTTGGCACTTCACCACTCAGATGCCTCTCTTGCTTTGTTCCATGAAAATGCTCTCTTACCTATGCAAGCTGATAGCTAGATTTTTCAGTGTTGGTTAAGGTTACCTCATTTATTGACCTTGATTATGGAAACAAAAAGGCCTATTTGTTGAGAACAACATTCAGGTATTACAAAATAGTGTAGAAATGGCCTGCTTTGTTGGTACTGTAGCATCACTTCATGAAAGCCCTAACTGTGATGTTCAATAGTTCATGCAGTGTATCAAAGAAAGATATCATTTATCTTTCAGTTAATCAGAAAGAGAATATATTAGATACTTTAAATAATTAAGGATATTAAAAATGCATCACCAAATGTTTACCATTAAGCAAACTGGCAAAAGAAGAGTACGAAATTTTACAGCAGTCTAAAAATAAAGATGTCTCAGGTATCTCCTCTCTCTCCAAGTTAAAGATTTATATCTCACTAGATAGAGAGGAGAAGGAACAGCATCGCAGGAGTCAGGCTGCCACTACATTTAGATCATACTTCTATGATAGCAGGGACGACTGGCAAAACATTAAGGATGAAAATACATAGGTGAGGTAGACAAAAGAGAACGTGAACGTAAGAACAAAAGATTGAATGGAAAGAACAGGAAGGAAGGGAAATGATGAAATGAGACATGAAAGAACACAGTAAAGACAGGCAGCAACTGAAGGAAAAAAAAAAGGGGGTAATGAGTTAGAATTCAGTGGACCGGTAACAGTGAAAGCAACAAAAAATCAATGACCACAAATATCTTTATTTTATTTTTAAGGATAGCAGCTGAAAAGCTGTAATGCTTTTACTCGTGGCAAGAAACAGCACAGGCAGCAGATCAGTCAACTTCCCTAGGAGGCAAAAGCTGTGAGAGAAAGAAGGGTAGCTGGACATTTTTTAATGAAAGACCCTGAGCAAACTGCATCATAAAGCAGCCAGTAGGCAGATGAGAAAGTTAAATAAGCCATTTTAATTATCCTTTCTTATTGCAGGCTTTCTCACAACACAATATTCTCATTATGAAAGGGTTACAAAAGTGACATTATTAAGAGTGTGCTCTCTTGGAACAATTAGTTTAACCTAATGAACACACAGCTCCCCTAATTAGCTCAGGAAAGGAAGAAGATCCAACTGCTTGACTTTGTAGTGTAGACTAGACTAAGGAGAGAAAACTGCAGCAAGCAGAAAGCCTGCCAAAGAAGGAAACTACAATGATGAAATTTCAAATCTAGCTAGAGAAGCATTTAAAAAAAATAGAGGCTGCTCCAATAAAGACTTTGGCTTTTAAACAGAAGGGACAGAGAAATAAAACACATTTCAATTATAAAAAGAAGGGACAAAAAAATGAAGCACAGTCCAAATGTTTTTTTCTGAAAGGCAGTGCAGTGTATTTTCTCATCGGCTTAATTTTTATGAGTTAACACCTGCAGCAGCATTCAAATGCCAACTAATCCCACTCGCTGCAGAGCTCCAGCACCTGTCAAAGCCTAACATCGAACATGCCCAAGTATGGAATAAACCAATCCCCAGTGCAATAAGCATGCAATCTGGCGTGATACAGCACGGGGCAGTAACGAGAGCCTTTGGAGCAGCCTACAGCAGGACTCAGCATGATACCCAGGGACCAGAAATAAACACCTCGCTTGCCCCACACGGACAAAGTTGCTCCAAGTGGGAACAGCACCGCTCAGGAGTTAGAGCTGAATGGATGCCCCAGGCTAGGTTGTTCCATGTGACATAGAATTACTATTTTAAAAATATTCTGATTGCTTGTTATCAATCACAATGTAGGAAGGAAAGGATCTTATTTAGCAAGTCTGGTTCTTGTTCAATTTGGCTGTCCTTCTCCCACCCTCTCATGACTCAGTGGCTGCCAATTATTGCACATACCTGTCTGACAAGAGCCAGCTGCAGTGATAGGTAGAGGATAATTTGGTGATCTTCCGGGGCCAAGTCACGTGCTCTTTAAGGACAACCACACAGTACAAAAAGAAAAGTGACTGTTAGATTTTACTCTGCAGAACTTCTTTGCCATGCGTCACACACAAGGATATTACAAACCCCAGTCCTCTCCTACAGCACATCAGTCCAACAATGGAGGAGCACACAAGCTAGACAAAAAGCAGATCAGTGTTGGCCTGGCTAAGCCAAGTTCACAGAAACAAGTATGAGAAACACAACTGCCAGGGTGTCATGCAACGTATATGTTCCTTCATTAAATGCCGGTTAATGTTTTGGAATTTGGATAACTGATATGAAGAAAGTAGCTCTTAACTCATGACAAACCCATTAAAGCATTATTTTGAGTCATTTAGTTGTCCAACTTGTTCCTATATTGCCACATTTCAAACAATAGAAGAGGGTTAGGTTAGCACTAAAAGTAGTGGTTGTTTCTACTACTACTGTGACTATGAGCATGTAGAGGACTAAACATCAAGTAATTACTTCAGGAAACAAACCACACACCATTTTAATGGCAGTCACCTCTCAAATGCCCTCTTAGTCTGTGAGCATGAAGCTGTTGGAGTTCAGTTTTATAACTAATGCTTCTAGAACAAATTGATTTAATATGGACTGAATATGTCCTGTAACCCTGCAAGGCAAGGTAGCACTCAAGGATTCTGAAGCAATGCCAAAGCCATCAATATGCAATTAGTACAGGCAAGTTACTAATTTCTCCTCCAATCTTAAAAACAAAACCAAAACCCAAAAATCAAACAACCCCAGAACACCACAACAAAATCCCAAAACCAAACAACAACAAGACAGAACTAATCTTTGCCCTAAGCTGCTGGAGCAGGGTCAGCTGCCTCTTTAGTAAGCAGCTCCTATGAAACCTTCAGTAGCCTCTCCAACAATAAATAACGGAAGAAAGTTCACATGAGTGTATGGGAGAAGAGATTAATAATGCTTTTGCAAAGAAACAAAGGGTTGTTGCTTTACTGTTCAGTTTCCTTAAAAGGTATTAGAAAAATATTTGATCCAATCTTCCAGGTGAAAAGGCCACTTAAAAAGATGGCTACAGGCCAAACCATGGCCTGAGAGATCATACATATACTTTAAAAAGAGGCCAAAAAGAGAAAAAAGAAAGAAACCAAATTCAGGCATTTAGGAAGACACTCATAACCAGCTCATTATCACAACAACCCTGTTGGCTGAAGTTTGAATACCTAATATTTGGCTCAAAGCTTGTCTGCTTCCTAGCTAGAGTTAAGATACCATGAAAACAAGCCACAGCCAGCAGGAGAGGTCAAGAATAAAAATAAAAGCAGTTTAAAAGCTCTGCAGCACCACAATTACATCAAAATTGGGCAGCAGTGAAAGTACTACATTGGAGTCCAGGAGCTAGTGTGACTTGAAGTATACTCCTGATCTAAAAAGTGATCGAACATACGGTTTTTAAAAATTTTATTTTTCGGATCTCCATAGGGTAAATATCCAGGATTACATCTGTGGTTTCAGCTTACTACATGTTCTTGCAAACTCTGCAAAACCAGTGCAAGACAAACTTGCTGGCCAACTCCTTGCTCAGCACCACAAAACTACTAAGAACCAGTAATATATTCAACCTGCTACATCTGCACTTTGAGATATCAGAGATCTCAAATTTTCTTTACTTTTGTAATGCATTTATGACAACTCCAAACTTAGAATTAGATACTTCAGCTCATGAGTTAGAGCATGTAAGCTTCCATTTAGTTGCCACCCAAAGTCAATAGGCATCTACATTTACAGTATTAACTGCCAAAACACCACCTACTGTATTTTGGGTGGTGTAACTTAATCAAAACAGGGTCAGGAAGCTCATACCTCACCTCTCTACCACAATAGAACTGACAAAAAGTTTTTAACCCAAGCAGTTTTGTTTGAGGTAACTGCAGTTGCAGAGGAGTTGAATTCACAGATACTGTCAGAGTAGAGCCATTGGGTCAGACTCCCCAACCAAATACAGTGGTGAAGAACAGGTGAGTGGTGACATATTTGTACCACTAGCTCATAGCCCTCTCTTCACACAACAGCTCACCTAAACACTCATTAGGACAGCAATCACCCTCTCCTCGCTAAGTGCACTGATGCCAGGTCACCCCCTAGCAGCCTACACCCTGCTGGGGAAGGTACTTGCCCACCATGAGGTAAGTCAGATTTTAAGCCTCCTTCACACAGGAATGGAGACAAATCTAGCTTTCTGTATTTGCCTGCTGGCATCATGTGAGGAAGCTGCATCTCCCAGCACTGTAGATCTCACTGCAGCTAATTTGGGGCTAAGGTTACTTCTGTTTAGTGGCAAGGATGTGCTCTTACCTTGGATATTCACCCGAATGATCACTGCATTTAGCCATCACAGGAATGGCTTCGACAGATTATTGCTGAAATCTACTGGACTGTTTTTAAACTTTCAGGCAAGGAAGCCTTACGCATAAGAAAAAGACACTGAAAACAACAATTAATCTGAATTCATCCAAAGAAATACACAACACAAGTATCTGAAAGAGTACTACTCACCTCTCCAAAGTTTGTAGTGCTTTCTTGTTTAATTCATCCTGAGTGCCCTTTAGAGTAGCTGTAGGACAAGATAAAATGCCATTTTGTAGTCTAATTCAATGCTTCAGATTAAATAAATAAATAGTTACACATGCACAGAGTATTTCAAACTGGGAGCATAAGATCTGTGGAAATGTGGTGGTGTGTGTGTTCACAGCTGGAAAACATGCTATTTGGCTTTTAAAGAACGTACAAAAACAGTATTTTAGCCTGAATTCTCAATTTCATTTTTGTTAGAGATTCTTCCATCTCCCTTGTCTGAAATGCCAAAGTATTTTTTTATTTACATATGCCACTGAAGGGGAGGTGAGAAGGGGACATACAATAACTAAATACTAAGAGTGTAACAGGCCCTCTGCCAGGTTGGTCTATATGCTAAAAGCAGTAACTAGTAGCATATTCTGACTCAGATACACACCGTCTCCACCACCATCTTTATGTAGGAGGGTGTTACAGGTTGAACAGGGAACACCAGGAGCCAAATTTACAGTTCTATGACAAAATCCTTGACAACATACCACCTCCCTTGAGACCACAACAGACTTATAGGCTACTTCAGGTGTGGCATTAGCCACTAATGTCCTCCTTGGTTGACTAAAGGATCCTGCTCACTACACTCATTTCTTAATGTGTCAATTACTTCCTAGCCAAAATAAAAGTAGGAGAAGAATCAAGTTCTTGTTATGCCAGGGTATCATAAGACATCCTCATCAAGAGCAAGGGGAATGGAGAAGGAGCGCAGAGAAGTCTGGCTTTCCTAGATCCAAAATATCTGGAAAGCTAGTGATAATTTTCAGAAGTACATTGGCTATCTTGTTCTGATTCTTAGTTTTCAGATTCTGCATAGCAGTTGTTTCTTGTTCTACCTATAATGAATTTGAGAGCTACTGATCAACAGCACAAAGTAGTGAGTAGTTAATCTATTGGCAAACATCCACCTATGAATATATTTGACTTCATACATCAAGTCAGTGTAAGCTCCAGAATAAAAGGTTAGTAAGGCATATGTACTTAAGCAACAAAACCAGATAAAATGCAACTATTCTTAAAAGTTATTAAGAGGAAAGAGTTGTGTTCTTCCACAAGACGTACAAAGATAATCAGTTTCTTTGGATTCTGGAACACATTAGTGAGTGAAACTTTGACAGTAATTTATTTTGCTGAAGTAGTTACAGTGATCAGACTTTTTTATTCCTACATCTTCCAAGAGTTCTTCAAAACACCAGGTTCATTTGTGAGGAAATGTAATCTCCAGGATTTCTCCAATAATAAAGATCAAAAATCGCCTATGCCACAAAATCTACTCTAAGTAGTAAAAAAAATAAATATGCAGTTTAAAGAATAAATTTGAAGACATGGACTTTCATGCAAAATGCAGCATTTATCAGAAGTATCTGGAAATACTTCACTCTCAATAGATTTCAATTGAATATTCAGATTCACTGCCAAATACCAAAAAAAGTTAAAAGAGAAGGAAAATTTAGAAAAAAATTAAAACCATCAAGAATAATGCAAACATAAAAATGCCTGAGGAAACATTGGAAAGCATTTGATCATAGCTATAAACATTCATCCAGTAAAATACCAGATTCTGTTTTTCATGGAAACTACAAGATTCCTTATGTAAGTTACAGAATAGTTCTGGAGATGCCACAACAATGGGGAAGACTGAAAGAAATTTTAGCTTTTGCCCCCGAAAAGAAACATGAAATGGAAAAGGTAGGAGAACTTTCAGGTTCCATCTGGTAAGACATCTGACTGATGTTCAGCTTGTAGTCATACAGAGCCTAAAATATGTTATGGAAATTAAGTGATTACAACCAGTCAGCTTTGCCTCTGCACTACTGGGAAACAGCACGTGAGTCCCACTTCCCACAATACGAACTGCACCCTCAGCTACAATAGAGTTGGAAATCTGGTTGTCCATTGCTAGATTTGTGTCTGACGTGGATAACACATTGAAATTTGTGTTTTACAATACTGAGGACTGATGCTTCAAGTTAACTGTGCCATTTACAGCTGAAGGAGATAAGTTAGAAAAAAACAATGAAAAGTGATTTTGAGAGGGATGCATAAAAACAAGCTTGGCCAGCAGGCCAAGGGAGGCAATTTTCCTCCTCTGCTCTGCTCTCGTGAGACCCCACCTGGAGTACTGTGTTCAGCTCTGAGGCTCCCAGTACAAGACATATGTGAACCTGTTTGAGCAAGTCCAGAGGAGGGCCATGAAAATGGTTAGAGGAATGGAATACCCCTCCTATGAAGAAAGGCTGAGCAAGTTGGGGTCATTCAGCCTGGAGAAAAGAAGGCTCTGGGGAGACCTTACTGTGGCTTTTCAGTACTTCAAGGCGGCTTATAAGAAAGATGGAGAGGGTTTCTTTAACTAGGGCCTGTAGTGATAGGACAAGGGGTAAAAGACGGAAAATTTAGATTAGATAAGGTAGAAATTCTTTACTATATGGGTAGCAAGGCACTGAAACAGGTTATCCAGAGATATCGTGGATGCCCCACCCCTGGAATTGTCCAAAGAAGTCATCATCATTGCAACCCACTTGTACCACTGAAAAAAGCTTTCCCTTCAGACAAAGAAAAGCTTGTACCAAGGAGACAAAATTAGGCGAGTTCGACTAAACTTCTAAAACTTGTGCTTCCTTCTGCAAGGTTGACAGCATTAATGAATTCTTCAGCCTCTATCCAACTTTACTCACAGTGAGCATAGCTGCTGCAGTTCTTCCAACTAAAATGCAGTATGACCTCTTATTTAGATCAAAAGAACGTGCAGAGTAGTCTGACTACAGTAGAGAGCACAGGGGAGTTTAAGTTTCTGAAACTTCAGCAGACATTCCTGTAAGACACAGTACTTTTGCAAATGTCACCTTGAGAACCCAAGATTTATTTTCTAAATCATTCTGGGTTTTTAAAGGAGCTTAGCCTTATCAGAAGTCCACAGGATCTTCAGCAATGTTTTGGTACCTAAATACAAAGCTCTAAAGTCACATTTGAAAACAGAAGAGGGTAAGTTCTGTGTTAGTAAGCAGGTGCAGTGCAGTAGGTGTGAATGCATGGAGTGAAACTCTTCATGCTGAGGATCAGCATCAATGCTAACAGGGACAGGGTCTAGTTCTAGTGTTGTCCCATATACTGAACATCCATTAGCAACGGCAGCATAACCAGGTCTGTTTATGTAGCACATCAGTTTTACGGGAAATAATTCAAATTGTGTTGTGCAAAACTGTCCTATCATGTGAATCACAGCACAAGAAGTGAGGATGACTTAAAAAATACATTTCTTATCCAAAGTAAAACACCAACGCATATGCACTCCTTTACATGTATCAATCATTTCAAAAAAACATTCCCTTGTGTTAAGACACCTAATACGGCAAGATGTACAGTTTTAGCACAGTTTTAGGAAGGCCTATAATTAAAGATTGCATATGATGACTGTTATCTCCAGAAGCAAAAATGATGGATTTTTTCATTAATAAGCAATGCATAAATTTATATATTTTTTTAGCATTAACTGATGCTGTCAATATACTGATTATTTATAAAATCCACAAGGACTGATAGAAAAAGTTTTCAATACAGTCCCTGATCCATGGCCTTATACCAAAATTCTAAATGAAAACAAAGATACAGCACACTCTCTCATCTCTGAAAAAGTGAGAGTCTTTTAAATCCACAAAGATTTCACAAGATGTGAGTGATGATGTTAGATAAGAAGGGCACTTGTATTTCACAATGCATTCTCAACCCCGTCTTTCCTTTTTAGTCCTTGTTAAATTTATCTCACTTTCCCCACTCTTAAATGGATTCTTCACCAGACCTAAGGGAGGCAAAGTTGACAATACGGCTTATGTCAAAAGTGGAACTACAAGAGGAAGAGAAAGGTTTGCTCTTGACATTGGCCCACTGGGACAGATGAGAAGAAAGTTTAGTGTAGCAATAGATGAATGTTTTGTATGAACAAGAGATTTGTGTTTCTAAGAGTGAGGCAAAAGTGGCAATGACTTCCTCTGAGGACACATCTTTCAGCTACTTCAATGAGACTTATTTCAAGAAACATGTAATTAGACATCAAGAAAAAGGAAGCTACACATACTGCTACTCAGCATAAGTTTCAGGAAGCCTTATTTCATGCAGGAGTAAATCTAATAGCTTTAAAGTGACTTTTAAATCAAATGCTTCCACAAGTTCTTTGAATTGTCATTCAGTAGGATTCTCTCTTCTGACTCTGCTCCTTAGTAAGTGCTTTTTTCAGGTCACAAAGAAAAGGCTTTAATCAAACTCCACAGTGCCTTTTTCACACAGGAGGAGAAATATTTACTAAAAGGATATATTAAACAAGAAAGCATAACCTTGAAAGGAAGGCATCTTGACATAAAGCTGTAAGCTTTATAAAAGCAATTGGTCTCTGAAACGCTTAGCTATAACTGAAAATGCTGACTCACTGAAAGTCAGTTCAAGTGGGAAGTTATCAAAATCATATATAGATGTTTGACTGCATGTCTGCATATGTCACTAAGAACTGGTATAAACACAATGATATACAAGATTGACAGTATGAGACAAGATTATATAAGGGAGTTGCTATCTTCCTTTCAGCACATTCTACTCTTGCTTCCTTACTGTAGTAAGCTATTTATAGAATCATAGAATTGTCAGGGTTGGAAGAGACCTTAAAGATCACCTAGTTCCAAACCCCCGCCATGGACAGGGACACCTCCCACTAGANTCTCCAGCCTGTCAAGGTCCCTCTGGATGGCATGCCTTCCCTCCAGCGTGTCAGCCGCACCACACAGCTTGGTGTCATCAGCAAACTTGCTCAGGGTGCACTCAATGCCACTGTCCAGACAAAGACGATGAACAAGACTGGTCCCAGTACTGGTCCCTGAGGGACTCCACTTGTCACTGGCCTCCACTTGGACATGGACCCATTCACAGCTACTCTTTGGGTGCAGCTGTCAAGCCAGTTCTTTATCCACTGAGTTGTCCATCCATCAAACCCATATTTTACCAGCTTGGAGACCAGGATGTCTGGTCTGGTCCAAGCTGATGATTTGCTAACGGAAAATGTCTCGTTAGTGCAAACTGGATATTTTCTAGTAAAATGCTGTTCCATATTCATGATCACTGTAAGTATGCTTTTGAAGGACTTAATCCATTTTATTAAAATATAACCTGAAAGATGGAAAGATACTCCTCAGATTTCCCCTCAAATAACTGAGTGACTGACCCTATTTACTTAAAAGCTAGAGATACAAGGGGAAGGCAGATAATCCACTGTTTCACAACTTAAATCAGATGCTAATCTGGAAAAAAACCCAAGGCAGTTGTTATGAAGACTGTTTCTTTTACATTCAAAAGGACACTTATTACAACATTTGAGCTAATCTTTTTGGAAACTCACGAGACTTCTCTTCCAGAAAAAAAGTTTCCAACTCGCATTTTGCTGCACTAAAGTATTTTTAGAGCCAGAGTACAGCACATGCCTCTCCAACTTGATTCTTTAGAAACCACCTTCTTTCCATACTAAGGATAACAAACAGATTGTAATGGGCTAACATAAGAAGCCTTCTATCTCTGAAAATAGTCTCCAGGACAGTTTAAACAAAATCTAGGCAAAATACCCTAAAAAGCTAGGCTGTTAAGTAGAATTAAATGCTTAATGAACTTAAAAAATACATAAATATGAGAAAGTTAAGGCTAGGAAGGACATCTGTTTCCTGACACAAACTTTCTAGGGGGAACTATTCCGAGGCAAAGAAATTGAGGAGAGCTACAGTGTCGGTGAGCCTTCATATTGGAAAGCAGTTCTCAGAACAACTGATCAGATTTGGCCGGCTGAAAAAAACCACAGCGACTTGTACTACTGAAGAGCACAAGCCACTTCCTCATGGAAGGCCTTCTAACTATGTTAGAAGTTGTAGAAGAAACAAAAACTGTTCCCACCTGTGATCTTGATGAAGGTCAGAACTAGAACTCTCCCAAACACTGGGACTTCAGGTCCTTTTGGCTACCAAGCATCAAATCTGCAGGAGCCCATTGTCCAGTCAATCAAAACCCAAGCAAACAGCATTAAAATACTTCTTACATTTAGTGGTCTGTATCTAGTCAGCATCCACAGGTACCAGTGAGGTAGTTATTTTTATCTTGTTTACTTCTAAGCAGAGAAAGAAATGACATCATAGAGAGGTTGAATCTCTGTGGGGAACCAGTATCACACCAGGAACTGAAGTCAGACATTTCTGACTCCAGTTTTTGGATTGTATTTCTTTACCTGACTTACAAGTTGGTAACAAAAATATGAAAATAAACAGAAAGTTTGATTCTTTATTGTGTAAATACATGAGAGAAATGTATTACAAATACTCAGGTAAAGCTCACCAAGCATTGTCAGCTACAGTCAGATTATCACCTCCTAAGTATTGATTTGCATTTCTTCTTTTACCTAAAAATTTTACTTTTATTACCATGGAAGATAGTTCTCTGAGCAAGAGAGAATCATTTCTCTTGAAATTGATTTGTTTTTCATGTAAATTTCCATTGTTTGCACTGAAGACTTTGAATGGATGCTCTCCATACAACATACTTGACAAACAGGATAACTCACCATCAGTAGCTTGAAGACTGTATGTCAGACCCAGTGCCAGGTAACCCTTTGCTAGGGACTCTCCAGCATCCTCACCCAGGTCTATCACCATTTTAGCAAAGTATTCTCCTTCTTCCAGCTGCAAAAGAGGTAGGTTGAGACTTACTGGTATTTCCTCTGTACTTGCTTCAATAAGGTTATCCCATTAAACTTACTGCTACATGATCTGAGAGCCCTTCATACAAGAGCTTTCAGTGATCACAGTAAACGCTCATAGAAAGGAGGACATAGAAGGTCAGATTAGCAGACCTTGGTGCATATGTACAGTTTTGAGAAAAGTTTTGGTTTTAAGCATCCACACCAAAGTACTCCCAGACATTTAATGTTTATGAAGAGCGTTATATTATATTTTCCTTCAGACACGCTTCAGTCATGCAGCCTTCAATACAAATGTTGGATGAACTGACTGCTTATATACTATCCTAGCAGTACATTGAAAGGTCTAACAAGTTTCTTCATTCAAAGAGAGACCAACCTGTTTTGCTGTATGTTTCTAAACCTTAGCAAATTTTACTTCCTTTTAAAATGTTACAAGAGTTAAAAAAAAATAAAGCACTTCACGGCAAGCTAAGTTCAGCTGCTGCTTGCAGTTCTGCTGCAACAGGGAGGCAGAACATTCAGGACAAATTTTGATCTGAAGTACCATGCTACCATAGCAGCTCATGCTGCATTAGCCACATGTTGCATTGCTTGCAAAGACACAATTTCCTTGAAAATGCATGTTATATTATGGATTGTAAGAGGAGGAGAAAGCAGTCACGACTTCTCAGAATTAGCCTTCAAAATGGTGAAGTACATAAGTCGGTCTCTTCTAGTACAGTACAGACTGCTCCCCTCAAAATTCCCCTCCAGCTGACCACACAGATCTAAGCCTAATGAAAATACAAAGCTTTAATATCTTTAAAATTTGAGTTAAAGATAATTTCAAACAAAAAATAATTTGAATATTCTATTACAGAATAGCATTCCTCACTTCTAACCTTAAACTCACATTAAGATCACTCATCCATTGTAAGTAGAAAAGACTAAGGCCTGCAGACTGCACATATCTGAAAAGGTGTAGGTTGGAGAGGTACAAAAAGCTGCAAGCAATGCTCGAAAGACACAGAGCCTATAGGAAGACCTCATTTCTGTACAAGATAGTCTGCAGATCCTGTCAACCATAATCAGAGTCATCCCTAATCAAGAACCATGATTACGCTATCTGAAAAATCCTCCTTATAGAAACTTATTACATGACAACTAATTTTCTGGGATGTTGTTTAATTTTGAGGAAATAAATTTTTGCTTGAAATCCAACTGTTTTAGAAGCATGTACTGCAGACATAACCAAAACATGCTCTCTTAATATTGAGCTTTGTCAGACTTCAGCACCTCAGAGTTCCTTAACATCTAAAATGAGTCACCTGTAATGAACTGGAATCAAAACATACAAGCAGACCAGAAACTTCCCCTCTGCAATCATCTGCTAATAAGGCACCTAGGAACAGATTCTACTAGACTTAACATACTATCTTGTCAACGGGCCTCCTAGTTACATCACTTGAAGACATTCAGGTGACAATATTAATTAACAACTTCATAAACAAAGGAGCTGGATAATATCAAACATAAGAGAAAAATTACTGTTAATGTAAGCATGAAGAAAGGCTAAAAAGTGCAAGTGAAGATGCAATCTCCACTGCTTGGGTCTTTCACTTGTACTGCTCCCTGAGGCCATACAATTTAAACCAATAGTTCCCAAATTTCTGAAACCTCAGATCAGTTGGCTCAATGACCAACATATATTTTATCATCAAACTTTTCCCTGAAAGCACGATGAAAGCATTACAGTCTTGCCAACTGCCCAGTAAACTATGACTTTGGAAACTACTACATGAAACAGGAACACATCCTTGGGGCATACTTAGGGCTACCAACTAAATTGCAAGGACTACCTTTAATGGCATAATCCAAAGTCTACTGAAAACACTGGAAATAGTCCTACTATTCAGTGGCTTCAGTGATGCCCAGATGAGACCCATTAAATGTCGATCACATCAGGAAGACTGATATTTGTTCCAAGAGATTTCTTAATCCTGCCAGTAGCCCTACTGACTTTCCTGCCACATACTGAAGCATGTTCTGGACCAGAGCCAAGGACAATGGAAGAAGAAAATGTCCCATCACTTGCCACACAAGACAAAAAAAAAAACAAACCACAAAATCCCACAACAAAAAGACCCTTCCCAGGAAACAATAACTGAATTTTTCAGCTCTCAGGGCCTCCTACGTAAGATATGAAATCTTTGCAGACAGAAAATTATGCACCTCTTTTGCCACCATAAAACTACATTCCCACCTTCTTCATAGTTTTTCCTCTTCTCCCCACACACACTTTCGTCCAAGAAGTCTCCATTAGATGAAGAAAAGAGCTACACAAGGAATTCTAATGACTGGCAAAGAATGGTAGGAGTGCATAGAGTGTATGAAAAAAAGAGATTAAATGAAAGGTTTGGAGTTAAGATGGAGACATCTAAAATTGAAGAGATTTAGCTTTATTGTTTCTCTGAATGGTCATCTGATGGTGGTTCTAGTCTCTGACTGATGGCCTATGCTGCATAAATCAGCAGCACACCATTCAGCTTTCTTGCCTGCCAGTTATCCAAGGCCACCTGTGAGTGTCAGATTAATCTATTGTATGAATAATTAAAACCACAACTTTTCAGAATGGCTGAAAGAGTTCTTCTAGCACAAATATTCTTGTAAACATTTATTCATACTAAGCACTAATGGCACTTTGACCAGCCACAAAGATTCTCATGAATGCAAACTTGGGTCAGCTGAAGGCTGCTTTAAAAATATGTGGCTTTGCAAACTGCAGCACAGATGGTTCTGTTTATGAGAGTGTTTACTTCTTTTTACAGCACTCAGACACTTCCCCTGCCAGCCCTGCTGTGGCTGCCACCTGCCCCCTCTTCTCCCATTCTCCTACTCCTCAATCATTCTGGGCAAGTGTGAAGAGCCAAACCTTTCATTCACATCACCCACTGTGAGGTTTCAACTCTCCAGTGCATCAGTCTTGCTGATTGCCTCATCAGCTACGAATCTGGAAACTACTAACTGAAACAGGAATACCCCCTTGGAGCATACTTGGGGCTACTGACTAAATTGCAAGGACAACCAGATTGCAGTCTGGATGAAAACATCCTCTCCATAGACCTGAGTGAGAGACCAGTAGTGAGCCTGCACTGTGATCTGCCAGTAAAGTTGGATACATGGGGGTCCTTAAGCATATGAAGTATCTCCACTCTTTGCTGTAGTGATGGGAAAGGGAGGGGGAGAAAGCCTCCAAAATTAGGTTAACAACCCCTCTGAAGTCTCACCAAACGTAACCATTCTTAGCAGCAGCTCCTGCATGCTGCTGCATAACCTGAAGCAGCAGGAGCTACTCCTCCTTTCTCCCCTCCCCATGTGGTGCCAGGTTTGTGAAGTCTGGAAATCCCAGAGTGAGAAGTTCTGAGCTAAGTGTCAGGCAGCTTATGAGGAGAATAAAGATGTCCATTCCTTCTCCTACTGCACAGCCTCAATATGAAAGGAACCTAAATGGTTCATTCACTTCAGAGGAGGACTCCAATCTTAAGGTGACAACACTGCACTGGAAGGGCACAAAACATAGATCAAAACTTCTTGTTGCAACTTACAGGCCCTTGCTCTAAGACACATGCCACATGTCATCTCCCACAGTGGGCATAGCACAGCATCACTTTGTGATTAAGAAACCCAGTGTACTGCTTTACCTTGTTGCTGACAGGCAGCTCCAAACACCATGGAAAAGAGATTTCTTTGGGCATCAAGAGTGCCAGCAAAAGCTTGAATTCAGTTTTCTTAGAATCACTACTTTTTATTCTCTCAGAAGCAAGTAAAAACCAAAGTCTCAAAGCCACATGGATATACGTCCGATTTGGCCCTTACTCTTCTTACATTCTTCTGCATACTTTGCACTGAATAGCTGGTGGAGAAAAGGGCAGCACCACAGGTTGGAGGAAGAGGTTCCCTGCCTCCAAGACCTGAATGGAAGAAAGCTCAGAAAGCAGGTATGGGGCAAAAACAACCTAAAAGGAACTTTCTGTGTTTTGAACTCAAGCTGTACAAACTCTCAGGAGGCACCTGGAAGCACTAGCTAAGCAACCTCTCCACCACATACAAGCACCCACCTGACACCTAGAGAGAGACAAGCTGCAAAACTATGACTGCCCCTCCCCCCTTCTACTCCCTCCATCATCTTTGATGAAAAATGAACAGTTGTTAGCTGCATAACCCTGAGGGATGTTTTCCCTGAAACAGAGTGGCTGTTCCAGCCACCCTTCTTATTTGACTGTATGTTTTCGTGTGTGCTAAAGCCAAACCCAGGGGCATACTGACAAGGGAGTGGGGAACAGCAGGTGCTGTCCCTTGGCCTGTTGCCACCCAGCTGGTTTCCAGCTGCCATCCAGCTTGTTTTAGAAAAGCTCAAGCCCTACCCCACTGAATCAATACCTTTCAGGACTCTAAGTGGAAGCTGCAGTTCTCACCAGCACAGATTTAGAACAATTGAGGACAAGCGAATTGATGATGTACAGCAGCATGGAAATGGCACATTACTGTGCCAAAAAAAAGAGAAGTGCATAAGGGAGGAGGCAGGAAACACATCAAGTGACACTGAACTTAGGACAGCAGGCAATGTTAGTGAAGCAAGGGAGTTTGGACACCAATGAGACTGAGTGATATCCATGCATGTAAGAGACCCAAATTCTATGGAATTCTCTTACCATTTTCATTACTGAGTTGTATGTATAGAGACTAATTCAAAGAGGAGTAAAAATTAAATATCGGGAAAAATGCATAGGAAGTGGCCAGTAAGTCATACTGTAATGGAAGGGTTTTGTCCCACAGCTGTTTACAGCATACAAAGTGAATCACATTACATATGTCAGGGAAAAAAAAAAAATTAAAAAATCTTGTGCTTTCTATTGTTGGTCAGCCTTCTCTCCATGTGCCACCAACTTATTCTGCATGTAAGCTCAGCCCCCAGGATTTAGGAATACTTGGGCCTTTCCTGCACTGTAGCAAGAGTGGTTTGTTCACAAGGGAGACATATAGAAGACAAAAATTCTTGGGTCATTTTTGATGTCTAAAACCCTTGGGATTGTCCCAGTAACAGTAGCTGTAATGCAAGAATGTCTTTAAAAGATGGAAGAAATCTCCAGTAGCTCCTTACCATTCACTGCTTTCTCAGTAGTCTTTTGACCTAGTGATGTGAGTCTTCTAGAGTGTCCACTCAGCAGACAGAATAACTCTGGCAATGGGACTAGATTTGATCTTTCAATATTATTCATACTGCAGTAAGACCTAAGCATTTCCATGTGACTCCAGTGCTCCCAGACGACTGGGTGCAAGCACATGTATAGCATTTATTATCTATAGTGACAGGGTCAACAATGGACAGAAGGAAAGAAAAGTACTCCCGGATTAAGTGGTCTGTGAAAGTAATGAATGATAAACTGTTACCTCAGAAATATGCAGCTCTAAATCTACATCCTGCCAACCTTCTCCCCCCCCGCCATGATGTATTGGCCTCATGGTATGTCTTACTCACTTTTTATGACTCCATGCATGGCCTGGCCTGACCCCACTCTCCTTTTCCCTGACTGATGGCATGATCTCTGTCTTCTCAGAAAAGTGCTGGAGCAGAGCACTCTACTGTGCGCACAAGGATCACTGAGTTAAAAGAAGTGAGGGAAACGTCCAAGAGGCACAGCACCATCTTGTGCTGCAGCTTTTGCCATGGGGAGAAGTCCCTCCAAAAGCTCACGTTAGCTGATAATACTGGCATTGTTTGGTGCTACACGAGTTTAGCACAACAGTATTTTTGTTGTATGAATTGTGGGGCAATGAAAATACTAAGAACATGTCTTATATCTTCCTACTCTGTCAGACCAGAGTTCTAGAAGATTCAAGCCTATCCTAGGACTATAGTCCATTTGCCTCTATGTGTATTTACAAAGTTTTCAGCGTGCCTCCACTGAAATCAATGGAGTAAAAGGCATGAGAAAGCATAATAGTAACCCTAAATGCTTTCAAAAAATGCTCCTAAAATGTAGAAATTCAGTATTTAACACTTGCCTATATGTAGTTCTGCTTTTAGTATTTTCACAACACCTGCCATAACAGGGTCCTGCAGAACCTAGATTTGTAGTGAAATTAACAGCACTGTACTATTGAAATATTAGAAACAACAACTCATACTGCAAAATCAAAATAAGCAAATGAGCATTCAGCTGGAGGCTGAGTGAAAGAGGAAATTGCAGAAAGCCTTTTAGTAAGTGGAACTCTGAATTTACAGTGGACCAAGGCAGAAAAACCTCAGTATGGGCATATTCCACTGTAAGCTACATCAAGTCTCCTATGAAATTTTAAAACAATACCCTGAACTTCAAACAGTCAAAAACTTTACAGCGCATTCTGGAAAGCTAAAAGACAGCTGGCTAAACACAAATTGGCTTTGTGTTCACTTGCTAGAATCATTCACATGTGAGTTCAGCCAACTGTTTGCTGAAACCCCAGCAAACTGGAAGACTAGGCAGCATGATGCCTCAAACGCAATTCTGAGCCCACTACAAAGACATTTAAAACACTTGTGTAATGGACTAAAGTATAAAAGTCCCAACTTTGCTGAAAACTTTTGTATCTCATGAGCTTTATTAAAGTACATGTTCAACCACATCCTGACCAGATAAGTGTTGTCTATATAGATGCACTAGTTCTGAAGCTTTTCTGGTCCTCAAAGATAACTACATAAGCTTTAGAATAAATGAAGTACTGATTCACTGTTTACTCTACAATTTTTTAAATTTAATTTTGAAAACCTGTAATTCTGAAAAAGGTAACAAAAACATGCTTATATCACACAGTTGTTTACTGCAGGCCCAATCCTGAAAGCTAGCAGTTGATGGGGTAGATCATCTGCTGATGTAAGCCAGCAGGGTGCTAGTAATAAGACAGTGGAGTAGTGCCAACTTACATCAGCTAATAATCTGGTCATACTGTCACAGCAGAAGCTGGAGGCATTTATTTCTCTTCCACATCAGGCTCTGTTATATATTGATTTGCATGGCACAGTATGAATGTATGCATGTTTCCACTTTGATTTGTTCTGCATTGAGAGATTATTCCATAGATGTGAACTGAGCATCCTCAATGTTGTAAATCACTATGGTACATTTCAATTAATTTTTTTGTTTCCCTGGTTCTTAAAGTGTGCTGAGACACCATGTACAAACCCAGCAAAATGAGTTAAGTGACTGCTAGATCAATCAGGAAAGAAACTGTTCTGTGCTCCTCATGACATTCTGTAATTATCCAGCTGCAAAAGTGTCTTGGGGGGGGTTATTGCTAGTAACTGAAATAAGACTAAAGTATGGACCATAAATGAACTGAGTACAATACTGCAATAGTACAATAGACAGATGCAGGGCATATAAATTAGTGGGTTTATTTGAATAAATGGTGATCTGATTTCACCCTTTTCCTACCTAGCCAGCAATCAAGTATATAGATATATTTCCTAATTGAGAAATTAATCATATTTTATATGTTCTGAAAAGCAAGATATGACTATTTGTAACTGTTAATATTTGTCCATTAGACTGTTCCCATGCCATGTCTATCCTCCTTTCTACTTATACTAGCATTGATCAGCTTGTTTACTTCCAGTTTAAATGATCCAATTCTGATTTGATTGCCATGTAATTTAAATGCAAATAATTACTGTAAGGATGACATTTAGAAAAACAGCTCTGATAAACAGGAAGGTCTTTATTAAGCATAGGAGTTTGCCAGTAATATCAGAAGCATCCCTTTGACTATGAGATGTGGGAACCTATCATTTCAGTTCTTTTAAAAGATGTTCACTCTGAGTCCCCTTAATTAAAACTCTTCTACATCATCATCAAGTTTGGTATCAGGGTAGAGCATAGCACAGTGAAAGGAAGAAGGGAGAGGAATATTTTTAATTTGGTTTTAGTTTATAAGGTTGTGCTCTAAATAACCAGAGTAAAATTATTCTCTTGTGAAATCACATTTGTATTTCATACTGCACCTCAGTTCTGAGCCACGGTCTGATTGACTAACACTGAAAAGCATTTCACACAATGAAAAGGCAGTAGATAGATAAAAAAGCCTCTTACTTTGCAATAATCAAAACCACCTCATTTCTCCATTCTTTCTCCTACTTTTAGGGTTAGGCTGTTGCTTTATCAGCTCTGTCATGTATGAGAAGTCTGGAGATATTGGATTGCCTGAGGACAGAGTTGGAACTGAGTTATAGCCTCGCCATCTTTTTTAAGTGTCACTGTAACAAGATACTTTTATATGCTAGCTGTGCTAACAGATCCAAAGAGATTTTGGGGACAAGTACTAATGAGAAAGACAAATCCTGACTGCTCACTTCCTGGCATAGCAGCATCTTCAATTTGCACTTGTAATTCCGCATTTAACTCCTTATCCTTCACAGTCAGGAGACTTTAATGGCACCATTTGAAATTTAGTCCTCAATAGTGAGAGCTGCATAAATAGCAGGGTAACATATGAAAGAAGAGGGATTCTAAGCCAGTTCTTTTCTCCCAGTACATAAACTTTGTCTTTTCACCTCAACACACATCAATGGCCCCATGTTTGGCAGAGTACCTCCACTAAAACTTCACTGCTGCTGTTAAACATAAGAGCATCCCAGGGATCTTGATTTTAGCAGTCTCACAAGATGCAATCATTGTGTTTCAGTTTTGTCCAAAGGTTAGTTATGGCAAAGGTCTCATGTTTAGCAACTATCAAGAGACCACAACCTTCCTGAAGCCACTATTTGTGTTTACAAGTGGCCAAAGTCAGTCAAGGCACATCTGAAGGGACCATTCTGCTCTTTGCCTTGGTGCCTTCTCTCAGGATCCTGAACTTTACCACCTCATTGTAACTGTAGTCAAGGCTGTCCCCAAACTTCACATTTCCAACTGTTCTTCCATTTTTGTAAGTATCAGGTCCAACAGCATGTCTTCCCTCATTGGCTTCATGGCTTCAGTGCCCTCCCTTGTTGGATTCATGCTCACAGAGCAGGATGGCAGAAGAGTAAAATACTTATTTGCAATATGGAGATCCCCAGTTTGTCTCCTATACTAAAATTCAGGCTCCTAGGCAAAAACCAGCCTGATCTCAGAGAAAAATTTTCCTTGCATTTAACACGACTGTTCTGCTGGGGTTTAATTTTTTATTGCCTCCTGGCAATCAATCTGAAGGGGGTATCTGAAGGGGGCATACGTAAAGGCAGAGGAAGGTCTATTCAAAAGGGTTTGTAACAATAGGACAAGGAGTAACGGTTTTAAGCTAAGAAAGGATAGATTTAGACTGGATATTAGAATAAATTCTTTAATACAAGGGTGATAGATCAGTGGAATGGGCTGCCCAGAGAGGTGGTGGAGGCTCCATCCCTGGAGTCATTCAAGGTCAGGCTTGATGGGGCTCTGAGCAGCCTGACCTAGGCAGAGATTCCCTACTTGTGTAGGGAGGTTGGACAAGATGACCTCTAGAGGTCCCTTCCAGCCTAAAACATTCTATGATTCTAAGACAGCAGAATTGCCAGGGGAAGCTGTCAGGGTCTTGCAGTCCCTCACTATGACTACAAGTGAATGCTGGAATTTATCCCATGAAGTTCCTCTAGCTTCAGAGTCTACAGAGTAAAAAAACCATCAATATACTCGCTGATGTTTTAGACTAATGACAAGTTGATCTGGATGTGAAAACTTTGTCAGAGACATTAAGAAGAGTGTTCAACATAGCTGTAATGCCTGGCTTTCATATTGTTTTAACATCTCTAAGAATCAGAGAAATTTGCTTTATTAAAAAAATAACATTCACTGTGAATTTTATTTTATATCACTGAATGACTTTCAGCCCTCAAAATTTAGATATTGAGCTAAGGGTACAAGAGAGTTAAATTGCTGTAGAGAACAAAAGTAGGTTGGGTAGTTCAGCAAGGATTCCCTCAAGGCCCACAGATCTGAAAGATTTTTCCTAGAACAAGATACTTCCCAGTTTTTGCTGAGTCATGTAAGTTTAACCATTATGTCCTGTTCATTCAAAAACATACATAACCACATCTCCTCGCTGACAGTGGTGTAAACTGATACGAGTCAATTAACTTTACCTGAATACCAACTTTCACCAAATAGGGATGTAGAGGATGGGGAGGCAGGGGGTAGGGAGACACAACAGCAGTAAATCTAGCCCCTACAGCTTTTCACTAAAATCTGGGCAGATTCTTCTGGTATTTTCTTTCATGCATCTTTGTTTTACTTATATTAGCAATTACAATCCTTCACTGACTGCAGGGACACCTCGTGGTTAGGACAGGTGAAAACAGCAGGCTGCCATTCGATTAATTAAACCAAGCAGCAAAAGACTAACAGATGTTTCTGTTCCTCAGGATCATCAGAATTTCACAAGCACGGGCTTCCACCCCCACTCTGCTTCTGGGGCATACATTAACACATTCAGAACAGAAGACACTGACACAGCAACTTTAAAAACAAATGATCAAGCCGTCCAGCAGACCTGAACTGTCTAACAGTCTGCTTATAATTATAAAATTTCTCTTTCAGGAGCTGCAAGAATGGCTGATTTAACTCGACATTCAGACGAAGAAGTCATCTCCAAAATGGCTGCTATGGCTTTTCCCCCTCCTCCTCTGCTTAATGTGGGAGCAAAACACATTTCAGTGACTCATGACAAAATTTTTTGATGGACTTTTTCTTTTGAAGGCATGCACATGTATATGATTTTTAACAGGGATTCCCTTTCTCCCCACTGCAACTACACTGTGGCACTGTCACTGCAGCACCTGATCCATTACATAATAAGAATTGCATCAGCTTGCTTACCCAGTGGAGCGACCCAATGCAGACCTTGGCAGCCAGAAGAGGAATGGTGGGATCTGTAGGTCGCAGTTTAGCACACTCTCGGAGCACTGACACAGCATATGCTGACTGGAGGAGAGGAGGGTGGGGGGGAGAGGAAGAAGAAATAAAGAAAGTTGATTAGACAATGCTGTTACAGAGTCCAAGCAAGGTGTTTCAGTGAAATGTACAGAGAAGTGCTATGAAGTAAAGAATTGAAGTGTGAGCAACAAGTTAACTTTGTTCCCACATCCACACACACAGACATATGAGTGTGCACATAAACACACGCTCTTCCCATGCTCAGAGGAGACATGTCAAAGAACCAGCACTGGTTGGGCACTTTACAACAAACACTTTTCCTTGGCTGTTGATGCTCTGGTTATCTTAATTCTGACCTCCCGATTCACAAGAATTCTGCTTCAGTTTTCCTTGCACACAACCATCTTCCAAGTAAGTCAGAAATATCATAAAGAGCTTATCCTGCAGTATGTTGACATTTAAGGCCAACTTGAGGAGAGGTTTGTGCAGCTAAAATAACTTGCTCTGCAGACTGTTTTGTATCTTCTCCAGTTCCGAAACATACAAAAATACAACTGGAATCCCATCACACAAAGGGTGGAGCAAGCACTGCTCAGCAAGTGGTCCAAGTAGCATGTGTTAGAAAGACAGCCCATACAATATTTGCTGTCCTCCTGGTGTTAAGTTACCATTAATGAATGATTCTTGAGATTAGCAGTTACATAGCACTTCTGATTCAATGAACTCTACAAACATTGCTTTTTACAGCACATTCATGAATGCCACATTTCAGAAGGTTTAAAGGGGAATGAAGAAAGTTCTGGTCTGAGATGCTGGTGTGAAGGTCTGGTCAGTCAATGAGGAGGTTGGCCTGCCACAGTTTCCCAGTCCATCCCACCTGAACCACAGTTTCTTTCACATTTCCAATCCTCCTTACTACTGACCTCTGATACTCCAAAATTCTATCATTCTTGAGCTTATGGGAAGTTTTCTTCTCAGGATTTCTCCTTACATGCCCTATTCTTGCCAAACTCTTCCACACAGTCCCAAGACACACATACTCCTCTCTCACTCAGTGTTCCCTCTCAGAAGCACATTAAATAGTCATGGCCTTTCCATGTTACAGGAAAGCAGCAACAGAAGCTTGCAGAGTCAAACTAACTGCTATTCCTGGGCAACTCCTCCTGACACTGACCCCCAGGGGCTCTCCCCATCAGAGCTCTGATCAGCACAGGTGGGTCTGGTATCTGCTCCAACCCCCTGTGGCCCCACATCACAGCTTCACGCTCCCACCAGCCATCGGCACTTGCCCTCCCTCACACCACACCAAAGCAGGCTGCGCCTACCGATGTCTCCTTTCTCCACAGGACTGAAGGTCCACTTCTTGCTATGGGATTCAAAAGCCTGGACATGAATTTACTTGGAAGGGAGCCTGGGAAAAAAGTAAACACAAATATACAGCTGCCTTGTCCATGCAAAGGCAAAGATGGGTTTCATAACCAACAGCGTAAGTTCTACAGCAGCAGAGAGCAAACCCTCCAGCTTGAAAAGCTTAGGTACCTGCTGCATGGTCTGAAGAAGAGCGACAATGTGCCCTGTGTTCTCCAGGCTGCTCCCAACTACCTAAAGCAGTAAGTACCATCAATAAAAGTAAGGAAATACTTGCTATTTTATAATTCCAAATGCACGAATTGCCTAAGGTCAGAAGGAATCTTGTCTCTGAACAAATATGAGAATCTATAAATTTTGTCCTAGAGCTTAAACTGTTACCTCACTCCTCTCAGAAACAAAGACTTGGGTAATTTAGCTCTGAGGAAGAGGAAGAAAACACATCACTTTGCTCTGCTGGCAGGAGGTGACTAGCATCCCTCAGAATGAACCTCCCTGACACCTATTTGTTCAAAACAAGTAGTGTCTCAGCTTTTAATGGCATCTTATTCCTCTCTCTCACTAATATTCCCAGTAGCACTTCTGGACTTGTTGGAAATGCAAGCATAACTCCATAAGGGTCCTAGTTCAAGACATCATTTTCCTGCTCTCCTGCCTATACACTAGCCCCACAAGTGTTCCCAGACAAGAGAAACCTAAAGAGTAGAGCAGGACAACACACACCTTGCTGGTTGGTGTATCTGTAGCTGAACCTCCCCCAACCCTTGTCCATCTCAATATGCAAAAGTGAATTGAAAAGGCCAGGTATGTAAAAGATGGTATGCTGTCCAGTGCCAACACTGTCAGAAACAGATACAAACCTACCCTGGTGGTGGTTTCTCAGCTCCCCATTGCCAGTATGATGCAGGGAAAGCAGCAGGCACCTGGGACCTGGTGACAGCTGTCCCACTGGCCAGCACTAGCATAAACCAGAGCAGTAGGAGACCTGTCCTAATTTGGGCCACAGCTGTGGGACCTTACAGGGTCTACACCAGAAGAGAAGTGATATAACCTGACTTTGCCAGTTCCTCTTAAACTCTGCTCCCTCCCCATCTGCAGTCTGTCCACCAAGTAAGGCTGGTCCGCGGGACAGGCCAACCCTATAGCTTCCAATAGTCTCAAACCACAGAGCCCTTCTCATGTTTGTCCTGAGTTTGTTCAGGAGGCAACTGCAAAGCAGTGACTACTGAACGCTGCAAAGCAGAAAGTTCCACCCTGTGCCTAAACCCAAACACCTCATGTGTGGAGCTGCTTTATCCCATGCACTCAGGAGCTTCTGAATATGGCTTTACAGAGCAAGAACCACAGACTCTATGTTGCTTCTAAAACATTAACAAAATTATGTCACTTCAAAGAAGTTTACAAAATTTTCAGTTAAACATATGGAGCAAAAGTGGGTTTAGAAACAGGGTGACATGAAGCCTTTCTCCCCAGCTTCATTTTAAAAATTCCAGAGACCTAAATAATTTCATCTTTAAAAACTTTACTCAGCAGAAATTATATATAGATGACGAAAATGCTAGCCAAGGAATGATGGGAGAAAGAATATCCCACTCCCACTGTGACTTTACTTAAGGGGGACTGCCCTGACATACAATATCAAGGTGTTTTAAAGGTCTTAATTACACACATTAATAGGCAGGAAACAAAAATAATCCACTCAGTATTGAATACAGATGTCATTGGTTTGTAAAAATATTGAATGTGAAACAGTGTTTCTGTAACATCAAAATTATCTGATAATTAAAATGTACATATTCTTCCACTTAGCGTGGGTGGACCAGGCAGCCAAGCATATTGTTTGTGAGATTCACTGCAAGGCAGTAATAATTAGATTTATTGGTAAGGCATGTTTTGAGAAGTGCAGAGCTTGAACTCCAAGTGAGTGCATGCTTCCTAGTCATAATTCTGAGCTTCAGAGGGACTCACATCAAAATTTAAGCCAGGGTTTAAGTTCTTTCTGTTTAGCCTGCTAATTGCTGGAATCTAGCAACTGCACTGGAACCAGTTTCCAAGGATTTCAGAAAGCTAGGGATTTGCCTCTGGGTCTCATTTGGCCTCTCTCTGGTAAAAAGGCTTTTAAGTCCCTGGTTTAAAGAAATGGCATGCTCACCAACAGCTGCCTTATGGGGGTTTCAGCTTTGTTTATGAGAGGTCCAATGTGAGAGTTCTCAGCCTTGGGATCCTCATTAGGTTCCCTTTGTTATGACCAGCAAAGCACAGAGCTCAAATCAGGTTATGGAGTGAAAAGACTACTTAAATGGGAATGTTCAGCCATTCAAAAAACAAAAAAACCCAAAAACACTCCCCCCAAAAAAGGTGAACCACATAGGGGACCAAAGAACTTGTTACCTGAGTTGTGCATCTCCATCCTTCACATACCAACAACTTTGTTTTTTCAATGGAGACGGGGAAGGCCATGACACTACTGTTCCATATTTAAAACCAGTATCTATAGGAAGCTATCTTTCTCTGTCAATTTTTGACTTGCCTTATCTACTTGGCATGTAATTTTTTTTTTCTGCAGAGACCACAAACATGCCCCACAATAATTTATGAAAAGAAAATTAGGAAAGGCAGTTTCTGGAAAGTAGCAAGAGATACTAACCAATGGTTGGTTTCAATAAAGAATTCTAAAAGAGCTCTATCTACCATGTCCAATACGGAGGGGGAAGGTGGGGAGAACACTGCTTCACCTGCAGTGAGACAGGATGGAGAGGACACCTCCCCCTATGTAACTACAGTAGCTATGGTTTTGAATCCTATAAGGATGTAAAATGCAAATGAAAAACTTCTATCCAAATACAAAATACAACTCGCATTACCCATTTGCTAATTAAATAATGAAGCAAACAAATATACTCCTCAAAGATCCTTACACAAGTGGTACAGAATGAAGACTAGTCTGCAGTTAATTCTCTTTCTTTTCCAAAAGGCTCAAGAGATCTTGTCAGCAATCACAATAAAAGCATAGACACCGCCTAAATGCCGTTTTTCCTATCTCACTTTAACACAACTTTTATTCTTTCCCCTTGTGTCCTCTCCCACCATACTAAAGCAACAAAAGAAGTACATCAGAGATTCATTTCCTATTTAAAAGATACAGAAACCACAAATTTAAGTAAAAGGAAGAAAAATTTCCAGACAGTAAATCACACCAGGCAGACTTGACACACCATAAACAGTTGTTCTTTTCTTGCAAAGGTTCCAAAACCTTTCTACTACTTTATTTCTTTGGCAATACTTTTCAGTCAAAGGGAAAAATGTTCCTCAAGGTGGTGGTTTCGGTAGACAGCCTCATTCCCAATTCACCTGGCAGTTTAGTACACAAATGAATCTCCACAACTAGTACTGCTTTCTTTCTAACATCAACCTGCCTGATTTTAAAAACTGCACTTTTTCAAAGGGATTGTGGGGAAGGGGTGGGAATCTTTCATCATTATGCAAGAATAGGTATGCCCTGTATCCTGGGATTCACAGCCATCTAGCTATAAATGATCTTGAACCTACACAGGAAGATGACAGAGAAAGCCAGCAATTGAGAACTCTGGAATTAGTTGGTTTTGATGTGAGCTTTCCACTGAATTTCTAGATTTCTGCAAATCCCTCAGCATGAACATTATTCCTCTAAGACATTTACTTCTCTTAACATAGGGACCAATTCTTCTCCTTTTCTTTTACCTTGCATTTAGCAAATTTGAGCACTGGAGTTAAACAGCTTCAAATATTCGTTTTTAAATGTATCTCTTAAATTCAGGGATTTTAAGCATAAATTTGTCACTGCTAATGTGAACAAACACCACACCTCACGCTTTCTGTCAAGAAAAGAGTTAAGCCTGAGGGCACTTATTAGCCAACCTAGTATTCTACTCAACAGTCAGGCATCTTTGGAAATTTCCATTTTTTGTACTATCTACAGCACACAGGCACAGCCCCTTCAAATCTTTCTTTTGCATCAAAGGAAATCCAACTGTTGAATATGCCCTAGATAGCTGACCTTTGTAACAGGATCTTTAACCAATGAAAGTTCAATATTTTAACTTTCATTCCTCAGCAATGCTATTTAAGGATCCATCTGAGGCCTCTGCTGCTCCCAAGGTTCCTGTCTTGCAACGCAGAGAAAACTGTACTCTTTTTATACCAGCTGCCTAGCAACCAGCCTAAGCTTTTGCAAGGAAACCAACAGAATGAACAGCCTAAATCATAAAATTCGTCTGCTGTTGCTGCAGAATTATGTATCAAATGTATTTATAGCTTTACTTCTAACATTCTGGAAAGCTGTATGTTGGCAGTATAGGCATGGCTGAGTCAAACTTGAAGCTCCTTGAAGCTGTTAAGAGACATCTGCTTTTGCTGCACTGTTTAAATAAGGAGAAGTATTCCCTTTTTTTTAGGTGCAACACAGATATGAGCAGCTCAGACATTAGCCTGTCATTATTTGGCTATGACCAGTATGCATCAGAAACTTGCAAAGGGCTTCAAAAAATCAGAGTTCATGTCTGTGTAAGACAGGTTTCAAAATTCTAAAAATGCTGCCACACAAGCCCTGGGCAGGACTGCAGTATCTCCAGCAGCTGAGCAGCCAAGGGGAGCACAGTGACGCTGCAAGATTGGCACTGAGAAGAGGTGGAGCCTACTCCCCCAGAAAAACAGCTGAATGACAGATGCCAAGAAGGATGTGATTTATTTCCCTTTGTGTAACAGCAGACACCTCCTGAAGTGTTACACTAGTAAGAATACCACTCAGGTAGACAAGCATGACTCTTTCTTTCCCTTAATGATGAACAAACATAAGGGATAAGAGCAGAGAGAAGCATTTTGTGCAGCTGAAATCAGCTCTACCTGCCTGGTTTTGCAAGGTACCATACCTGGAGCATAAATTCTTCTACTGCCAGCTTATCTTATCTATATAGTCATGTTGACCATTGTCCCTATGGTGTCCTCAGTATGGGTTAGCAGGGGCTGGAGGAGGATCAGCAACGATGCAGTTGTTTCTAGTCAAAAATTGCTGTCCTAAAGGCAAGAACAAGTCTGATGGGGTTCTGTCAATACTGGATGAGAGGGACTGGATGGCTGCTGCCAGGCACCCCAGAACACATAACCACCATCAGCAATTCCAGCATAAAGCCTGCTGAGCACAGTCCTTGCTCCCAGCTAGCTGCTTCCAGCTCCACTGGGTTCTCACAGAGGCTCTTCCCACAGCCCCTTCAATTGCTTCTGAGCTCTTGCTTTTTACATCTTCTTGATGCAGTTCATCTCCTAAATGAGTATACAGGGTAACAGGTAAGAGCAGATTTTCGTCTCCTAGCAGATGCTCCAGACTTCCCTTGGCTGGCCTGAGAATGTATCACTCCTCACACCTCCTCTCAAGAAACATACATCCTAAAGCTTTTAATTCACTAACCAAGTTGCATTGTGGGGGTTTTTTTGGCAAAAATATTTAATATGAGCATGAAAATGGTTTTATGCACTGCCTACACTAATAATAACAAACATCCACTGGACATAAGAGATCAGTGTAAGACTGCTGTGAGTTGAATGGCTCAATTAGGGTACCCAGCGTTTTTAGACCAAGTAGGCTCAGTGTCCACAGAATAATTTCACAGCTACCCTTGAAGAATCCCTCCCTCCGTAGCTTTAGGAAAAAAGGCACATCATTGTCACTAAATACAAATCTTGCCTCCTTGGTTAGTATGTAGAAGAGAGGCATCAATGTTGACTCAGGTTGTTCAAAGCATGTATTTTATCAGTTTACCTTTCCCTTAAACAGTACGGCAGGTAAAAAGACACTCAGGATGCAGACCTAGAAGGCTTTCTGAAGTATTATCAATTTAAGCTAGAGTCCAGTCCCATGATGCACTTCTGAGTCTCTACTCCCAGAGAGCTCCAGTGACACTTTGGGACACCCATGCTGGGACACTGAGTCCTGTGTGAGGCTATTAGTTGTGGAAGGGGACAGAAATCTGAACAAGGGAGCACGTAACTGATTCAACTGGTCTGAGGCCAGGGAAATGCTTGCAAGTGCACAGGGACCCTATTTCACGTCGTTTGTGCTTCTAATACATCATCTAGACACTATGACAATCCTGCCTCCAACTTCAGATATGTCAGTAGAGCTACCCTAGTCCACAGCAGTGCTGTTTGCTGTTAATCTCCATGACCTCCAGTGGAAACTGTTTAGCTGAAAAGCAGCAGCAGCAGAGAACAAGCCTGCCCTGAACAGCTGTCTGCCTCTTTACTACTGTAAAGACTATGAAGTCTCCTCTACTCTGTAAATAAAGAGTTTGGTCCTTCCTTTCCCCACTCTGCTGAATACAGGTCACTTTACTTTTTCAAAATCTTGAGACAAGCAGTTGCAACCTACTGCACTCATTTTACTCTGACAGCAGGACAGTGGCTCATCTCACTGCCTGAGGACTCTGCCAGATGGCATCTGGCTATCATACCACTTGCCACTCAGATTCCAGCCTGTCTATGCATGGCAGCACGGCCAGGGAGTTGATATGCCCGCTCAGCCTCTGACTGTGGTATTACCACACTGCAAAGGTTATTACCAGCAGAAGCAACTTAAAGCAGCTGTGAAGAGTTCAGCACTCAGTTTTCCAGCACAAGTTCAGTCTAATGTAGCATCCCATGTTCTTCCAATTTAAACCTTTCTCTTGCCTATCCAGAACTGCACTTGGTGACACAGACCATCACTCACTTTGTCTTTGCTGTTGTCTTTGCTTTCCCAGCATTTCATCTGAAATTGCCTAGAAAAGTCTTCCCAATTTCATGGTGCATTTTAATCATTTAAATAAATACGCTCCTTTTGTTCAGAAAATACACATGCATTCCCAAGAATGGGTTAAAAAACAATCAGACCGCACCATCATTCTTATTATGCAAGTTTTTGAGAAGCAAAGGAAATTGCTGTCACTCCATTATTTCCACCACTTAAGTAGACAGAAGACAGACAGGAGGTTATGCTTCTCTGAGCTTTTTCATTCACTGTTTTATGAAGCCCTAAGGCCTCACTTGCTCTGTAAGAACTTACTGAAGTGATGTGCCTATTTTTGTTAAGACACATGCTTTTTAGAATAATGTGTAAACTCAAGTCTACATACAGTAATGAGCCTAGGTGGCAGGCCTGACATTCAGACTGATCACTTGTGAAAAATGGCAGTCACCATTTGGCAATTTTTTGGCTGGCAGAGGAAGAGAGTAATTTGAAATTCAACTGAAGAAGATAGATATAAAAAATAAAAGTAACAGTAGACAAATGCAGCGTAGAATAGAGAGCAAGATAGGATTTTACAGTGCTTTTAAGAAGGTCAGAGTTTGAAAACCCTAAAAACGTTAAAAAAAGAGAGACCAGTTTCCAGCATTTACAAGCTGATAAAACTGTTCCTGTCATACTCAGGATTTATCAGCATGGTTTGCTGTACTGCAGAACAAGTAACGCTGCAGGATGTGAGATTTCATTACCAAGAAATAAGATCAGGACTTGGCTGTGACTGAGACCAGTGAAAACAGATCTTCTACCTAAAAAAACTCAAGTGTACTCTGCATTCTGCAGTCTAGACAGACCACACTGTTTTCTCATCAGTTCTTTCTGCTACACTGGAGCACTTACTTTTAAATGAACTCTGCCCTGCTATCAAGCTGCGAAGCAATATAACAATGTATACCACATCTCCCATTAGCAAGATGACGCACTGCAGAGTATACGACAGGAATCCTCAAGGAATACTTTGGGATTAGAAGTGAAATACTGCACAGATGGGATTGTTGGGTAAGGGAATTCCCTCTGCCCCATAAAGGGCTCAAGAACATTTAGAGCTTTTACATCAAAAAGCAAGATCAGGCCATTTTACCTTGTAAATATTTAAAGCACAGACAGAGAGACATGACATACTTAAAAATCTGAAAAGGTAGGACAGTTACAGAGATACAGATGCTTGTGCTGCTCTATTTTTTTTTTTTCTCTGAAGTACCAAACATTCAGTAACTTTTAGGGAAGGTGAAGAGGTATACAAATGTGTAAGGACAAGGACATCGCTCTCACGCAAATTGTCAGAAGCTAAAGATCAGGCCCCATTTCTCTCCTCTATACTAACCTAATTTGAACCACAATTACTCTCTGGATACACTCACTCTCTCAACCATCAGCAGTTAAAATCTAGATTTGCTCTAGAGCTACAGCATTATCTGCTATTGAGAAACACAACCTGTAAAGCCAAAAAGCTCCCAGACAAGCCCTGTGTTTATGGGAAGATATTGTGCCTTTCCACCACAGCCTATCTAGTTATTGTTGTCCTCAGTATCAAGAGATCAGGCATCCAGAGGATTGGCAAAGGCACAGAGGACAGCAACGTGCTAACTCCAGCTGAATGCCAAGGGGACCTGGACCTTACTTGTAAACCCCCCACCTGACATAAGCCAGCGCAAGGTATTAGCACCATGGCACCAAGCTCATTGTTCAAGTAGTTTCAGGTTTCCCTACACATGATTGAGTCCAGCCATCATTTTCACACTTGGAATTGGATTTTGAAATGTTTGTACTGAACTCCTACAGAAATCTTTGAACCTCTTTCTCACTAAACATCCTCCTTCAGCTCCCTGCTGATCTAATATGCTTTGTCAAAGTTTTGATGTCTCCTTTTGATTATAAAGATCTAGCTGATTTATGAGATAGCTGTGGAGTCCCAGAACAAGGTCAGAGTCTGCAAGGTCCCACCAAGTACATTCCTAGTGTCTCACAGAGGGGTCACTAATGACCAATATTTGCCTAGAGTGTTCCACAGATCCCCAGTGACACAGACTCCACACAACCTCTACAGGCAATCTTTTTCCAGTGTACCTCTATCCTTATTTTTTTGCATCTCAATAGGAAACAAGAACTTGTGTTTCTGCAATTGGAAGCCATAACATCTTGTCCTATCCACTATGGGTAAGATTAATCCCTTTTTCTAAGAGCTCTTGAAGAAGGGATTAATCTTGGACTTTTTTTTTTATCTCTGTAAGGTTAAAAAACCCTCAATTCTTTCAATCTTTCCACAGTCTTGCTTACTATAACCTTAGATGTCCTTAATGCTCTTTATTAGGACTTTCTCTTGTTCTGCCATTTTCTTGAAGTATAATGCATAACAATAGACAGTCTTCCAAGATAGGGCTTTGTCTATGCTCACAGAGTGAAGGAATCCCTTCAGATATCTTCCAAGCTTTGCTGCCACTTATTCATCACAAGATGACAACTTTGTACATGCATACCACTGTATATTCATCTCCCATTTCCACACCAAAGCTACTGTTTCCAACTAAACTTACGGCCATAAAAAGCCAGTAGTAGTTATCATTTGGCAGATAACTGCTAGTTGGTGGTCTCTGCCCAGTTCCACGTGGATTCCCCTACACTCCACAGGCACAGAACATAGGACCATATTAAGTGGTCTACCACCACATAGCATTAATTTGCTCACACCTCCAAAACATGTAGGTACAGACCCTCAAGACAAACAGGCTCAATTTTGTACCATACATATTTCCCACAGGAAGTCTACTCTTTCAAGACTAATAAAGAAAAGCTCCCACTGCTTCTGCCTACATTTTGCAACCAGATTTCAGCCAACTCAGTGGTTAACTGGTAACTTTGCCAAACACTACACTACTTTTAAAAAACCCAAACAATCCTTATGCTAAAACATATGTCCATGCAAGCATTCACACAAAATTTCTCTCTCTATAGTATCTTCTCCATCAAGCACTTCAAAAATATTAATCCTTGCAAGCTCTCTATGAAAAAGCATTAACATTTCCTTGATCAGATGAAGAAACCACAGCTTAAAGAGAGGTTAAGTCAACAGCTGAAAGAGAATGAGTTGATGACAGTTTTAGACATCAGTATCCTTCTTATACTAAGCACATTTGAGTGTAACCTGCAGAAAATGGACAGCTGTATAATGTTTTTCAATCCACAGCTATGCACAAAATTAATTTTCTCCTTGATAATGAGAAGTAAACACTACAGGGAAATAGTGCTCAATACCAAATGCACATACCTGACCACGAAGTGTAGAGTCTCAAAGGAGAGCCTCGTCGCTTCACACAGCTGTCTGATAGCACCTACCCCCACGAAATGCATGACTGTGCACATTCAAACAAGCAAGCTAGATACACATTTTCCTCTGGCAGAGTGTCCTTTCTAAGTCCTTTGGTTTGAGCCTTACCTTTCCACAAGCCACCATGGACAAGGCAAGCTGGTACCAGAGGTGAAATTCATCAAATGCAAACTTCATGGCTCTCTCCAAGCACTGAGAAATAAACGTTGGGAGAAATATCAGAATTATGTTTTATATCTATATTTTTTGTCAAGATTGCTGCTTGGCTTAGTAATTGAATTAGGGGAAATAATCTGTTGTTGCCTAGGTGATTATTTTTTTTTTTATGACATGGGGCTTGCTAGCATATACCACCATTTCAAATGACAACCACTTTGTTCAAGTACCTACATATAAATTATTTTAACATCTCAAACAGTTTTGTGTATATTTCTGGCCTATGCTCCTACAGATCTCTAGATGTTTCTACTAATTGCCAACTACCATGCTTCATTTTCACCTTCCCCAACAAGATACTCCACAGAGGAGTTTTGCTTGCACATTTCAAGTGGAAGTTTCAGCAGAAGGCAGGAGGAGGTACCTCAGAAAGCATGACGTACTGCCCTCTTCTGCCCAGCGTGATACTGAGGAGGTCGTAGACTGCAGAAGCATCCCGGAGGCTGACAGCTCGGTCATCCTGCTGGTCTGGGGCTCGGCTGATCACTGCGTCCCGGTTTGCCTGGGCACAGACATAAATGAAGCATCAGACCCCAAAAGAGCAAGAGAGGACTGACTGCTCCATAGGAATTTCCAACTGTCATCGCAGCATTTTGTTTAAAAAAAAATTCCTGAAGAGGATTTTAACTCATCTCAACACAAGGAAGGTGTTTCCATAGAGTTACTTTTTATCCACATGAAGCAAACAAGAACATAGTTGTATGTATAGAAGGAACTGCTAGGAACACTTCATCTCGGTTTGGTTTCACAGAAATAGAGCACTAGGAAACAGACCTACCAGATCCCATTTCCTCAATAGTTAGAAATTCAAGGCCATCCTTAAACCACATTCCTTATTACTTCAATTGCAATTGTGATAACTGCTTGCACGGCTGGTATTTTATCTTCTGTCAGCATTTGATTTCTCTCCAATAGCATGCATTTTTATTGGCCTTTTCTGCTACTCACTTTTTATTTCTTTGTTTAAACAGGTTGTCTTTGTAATCAGATTTGCCTATCATCAATTTAATGCAATTAGAGGTCTGGGCAATGCAATACCAAATAGTTTTTTTTTAAAAAAACCACCTTGTAAGAGGTAGTTTTGCATAATCTATCAGTGCATTGTTCAGCCTAGATCAGAAAGAAACATGGACAGAAAATGATCTAGCAATTTGCAAGGTTGCCCCAAAATACCACATGGCATAAACTTCGATTTACCTCAAGATCCCAGCCTTTCTGTTTTCTGAGCACAAAGAGGGAAATTTCAATCCCTGAGTAAGTGGAAAAGTCCCTCTGATTTCTGAACGCAGAGGACTTCCCTCAGACTGCCTAACCCCCAAGAGAGGTAGTGCTGGATGCCACTGGGTGCTAGCACTAACTGATGGCACAGCCACACTGCCCTAGGCTCCTCAGCTGAAAGGGGTGCAACAGCAGACATTCAGGTCTAGACATCAAAAAGACCAGAAAAATTAAGAAGATTAAGAGCAGTTTCATTTGCAGCGAAGACAAACAAAATGTTCCCTCCCTGAAGCAGGAAGGTTATGAGATTTATTTTATAATAC
This sequence comes from Brachypteracias leptosomus, assembly GCA_013401335.1. NCBI lineage: Eukaryota > Metazoa > Chordata > Aves > Coraciiformes > Brachypteraciidae > Brachypteracias > Brachypteracias leptosomus. The sequence continues at coordinate 61,277 of VYZX01011407.1, forward strand.
TTACTACTATAATCTTACATCTATTTCTAATTGCGGGGAGTTTTTTTTTTCCTAAAAAGGTTAAACATGGGAATTAAGTGTAATAAAAATTTCCAGAATATATAGCTCCCACACATATTTCATTATGATTAAGCTGCAGCTTTTTCATCATGATATCTGTGTAATGCCCCAGTTCCAAGCACTCTTCATCACAGCCTCCAGCCGAGACAGCAAACACAATTACTGGCAACTAACATAATCACAACCAAGAACTAAATGGCGACCACACTTAAAGGCAAACTGACAGGTCAGACTCAGCCTAGTGTTTGCACAAATAAACTCAGACCAACTCTTGTAACCACAAAAGTATTTTTCTTTTTCATATTACTCCAAAAGATGGAATTTGTGATTTAAAAAAATAGTTCAGAGGATTATGTTGTATGAGAGAATGAAAGTAACTTTGATGAGAAAATCCTGCAAGCAGAAGTATACCTCCTTCTTTACTTGCAGAACTAAACAAATAAGAATAAAAAAATAAATTTATGTTTAAGCTTGGTTTAGATTTAACCCAAGAATGCTACTTTAAAAGGAAAAGAGGAAATAAAGGAACATACAGAACAATTCTGAGCTCTACTTCAGACAGTTAGACAAAGCATATACAGAATGATCCTTATTGCCAAGTGAATCTTCCTACACACATACAACAGCAATAACATTTTTTTTAATGCACCCATTATATTGTTAATACAATTGTTTGTAGAAAATAGCTACCGAGATAGCACCCCCATGCTCTGTAATCTCACCCTATTATCAACCTCCCATTAATGTCATCTAGCACCAAGCTATGATTTTTAACTTAATGTATTAGCCTAGATAACATATCCATTAATGTCTGCTAGCAGATATTGGTGCTAGAGGGAAGAACATGGCCAAATCCTACAATAAACAGGAATGAGACACATTACAAGGATGCAACATTCCAAAATTGCAGTCATACTGAACATATCATACGTATCGTACTTTACCGAGGCAGAGAGCAGTTACAAAACAACATATGCACAGGCATGACAAATATTCTTCCCAAGAAGGTCATAAAACTGCTTATTTTGTTTAAGCTTTCAAATCTTGAAGCCATAGAAGGTCTCTGCAATCTATGACTCCCTATACTTGCATGCATAAAAGTTGCCACTGAGTAAATTCATCATCGCTTCTACTCCAACCTATTTCCAATTGCCAATTCCAGCTACTCAAAACAAAACAAAAAAAAAAATCAAGAAGTTCCTGCATTTTCACAGGGATATAAAAAACAATAAAACAACTCAAAAACAAAAGGTGCAAACCTCATAAAAAAAATGACTGAACAGCAGCAAAAACACGTGTCTAACACAGTAACATAAATCACCATCCCAAGGCTCAAGGTATCATTTACTACTGTGGTGCTACATACAGGAAGATAGAGAAGGGAACGTGAATCACTGGTTCTTGAAACCCCCTCAAGGAAATTGACATGTTTCTGTAGCCTGCCTCTCACAGAAGAAAGGGTGCTGTGACTCAGATCACCATTAGCCAATTTTTTTGTCTTTACTTCTGTTTGTTTTTGTAAACTTCAGTTTGGCAGTGAGAAATCCTGGCAGTTGCTGGTAAGTACAGGTACAAAATAGTTGTAGTTAGAACAACACGAATTACACTGATTCTGCTGGATAAGGAATTTTACTTACTGAAACATACACAGAGATATTTCATGTTGCATTTCAGAATGCATAATTCTAAGCTATTTACAACAACATTTTTTCCAATCCCTGTGTTTCTATTGTTTCAGACCACTAATTTTCCTGAACACAAATGGAAACACTGAGCTCCAAACAAGTGTATCAGTAACATAAGCAGCAATTCCCAATTTGTCCAACCACATTACTTCCTCGTCCTCCACTATAAGCAACAGTAAAACATAGCTACAAATACATTTTCAACACCCCCAGCATGACTCTTCCCTTTAAGCTGTTTCCATTGTCACACAGACATGCCCCACAGCACACAAGCAGGATGGAGAGAGATGGTGAGTCACAGCGTTAAAAGAAGAGAACCTCTGTTCAAGGCTGTTGTGTGGGATGGAGAAGGTCACTAATGCTACCAACAGGAGTGTTACCATCAGGAGTTAGCATAACTTACATTATACAGAGCAAAAATATACAGTCAATGCCCATTTATTTGAGGTACTCCTAGGTAACAGAGCAACCCAGAGATGCATCACATTTGCATATTTTGGGAAGCATTAAACACAATTAGCTGGGCATACAGGTGGCTCAGACATGACACTAGTCCTATCTGGGGAGATGGGACATATCTTGTAGTCAGTCCAGACTAAGCAGCATACAGGACAGCAATCATCTTCAGCCCTCCCTTTCCACAGCCCAGGCACACAGCCCACCTGTAGGCCACACATCCAAAAGGCTCCAGCACCTCCAGCTGGTACCCCCGAGCCAACCCAGCACTCATCCACTGTAATGCCTCTGTACCATGCTTGAAGCCCAACTCAGGTGTTCAACCTGACCAGGCACAGAATTGGCTGGGGTTCAGCAGGGCTTTTTAGGTCTGGTTCCAAACTGCAGGAATACAACAGTATGGGACTTTCAGCCACATGCTGGCTCTGACAGCAGGGAAGTGATCTGCCTTTCTGGTGATCTGCCTTTCTGAGGATCTGCAATTTACTTAACAACCCTGCTGAGCTACAGACAGCTTGTGCCTTCCTATCCACGTATACAATATACTTACCTGCAAACTAGTTGAGGCACCTATCCATGGAGGATCTGCTGTATGACCTTGATAATTGCAGCTAATTTATGGAAAGTTTATTACATGTAGAAAGGAAAAGAGCCACAGCAAATCCAAACAGCCATTACTTCAGCAGTTATTACACATGCAGTTACACTGCAGAAAATTAAATTTTACCACAGTACAAAGATATGCTTCTTAATAAAACATCAAGCAATCACATGAATTACAATAAGGCATATTCCATGTAGCAGCCCCTTCTCACTGCAATTAGCTATGAAGTATCCTTTAATTGCTTACTTTGAAACATGGCTCCCTCCGCTTTTTTTCAATGAAGAAAAAGAAAGCAATTAAAATCTTTAATGAGTGCCTGCTGCCTGCCCCCTAATTCATGGGCATTCTAATGTTCAACTTGTGTCTTTTCATAATAGACATAATTGCCAGATCCACTGCAACCCATCTATACAGAACAGCAGCATGTTTTACACAGTGTACTGTAATAATGTAACTGGTGTGATTCAATACTAGCATTAAGAGAGAAAAACAAATGCTATGTGTGTAAGATTGACAACAAGCTTTTGAAATCACGCAATTGATGCCTCTACTGCTAAGAGCTAGGAAATATTTAGCCAATATCCTTTGGATTTCCATTCTGGCTGGTTTGCCTGTACTGACAACAAAATGAATGAATTCTTTGCAATGGCAAGGACCCATTCACATGGAAGAGGCTATGGACTTTTCATCTAAGTTATTGATGAACTCCACACAGCACTTGAAGGTTCTCCTCACTACAAAGAAAGTATTCAGGGTTGACTGCAAGGTTGCTGTGAAAAAAGGAAGCAGGTAGAACAAGGAGGAAGTACCATACCATAGCCACTCCCACAACTCTTCTTACCGAGATTCCATGACTTATTCCACTTCAGAACAGAACCACAGTGAATGAAAACTTACAGCCTTATGAATTGTGTGGCAACCATCTCACTTCTGGTAAGCAACAGCACACAAGTTACTGGTACCCCATTCAGATATCTCAGCAAAACAGCCCATTATTACTGGTTATCAAATATGACCTTATAGCTTATGTCTCACCAGGTATATTTTAACATCTTGTACTGTAGCAGAACTAGTTCTGGAATCATCACTGAAAGCAAGACAAGACACATCCCCCCCCCAGCCACAACAGTCCAACAACTACACAAAAGGAAGAGATGGAGAAAGCAATGAAGTTTGTTTACGGATACTGCCTCGGGTAACCAAGTCATATCTTTGCTATTAATAATCTGCATTTAAAAAGCTATCTTCCAAGAATCTGCATCCTCCTTGCAGGTCTGGAAGCAAGACTTACTACTGCAAAGCAGAAGAAAAAAGCTCTCTACCCTGTCTCCAGCAACTCATATTAGAACTATTTATTCAAGAGGCAATTAACAGAGGTGGTGTATTTCCCACTAGAAACATCCTGCAATCCCTCTCTGCAGGTCCCAAACACATAGCTTTGTCTTGCAAACCAGTTAAAGAGACAGTAAGATTTGCTATTGCAAGTACACAATTGTGATTTGGCAGGAACCAACAGAGAAGGCAATCCTGTCCCCAGTTGTCTCTTTCAGCTGCCATAGTCTAATAGCCCTCAAGAAAATACTCATGATAGACATCCAGCTGTTTTATCATCAATGGGGTTAGTGTCATTTAAAAAAAAATTAAAAAATCCTGCAAAAGCAACAAGAGATGCATCTCCTTCACTAACTCATTTGTTGAAAAGCTAGGAACTGTAGAGCTAACAGGTTTTGATTATTTCTGTGCTTAAAAATAGATGGGTTTGATCTTAGTCCATTAAAGGCATGCTTCACAGCCATGACTTTACTCTCACCAGTAAAAAGAACAGGACAAGTCCCAATATCTTTCTTCTCCCCCTCTCCCCCCCATCTGTACCATGCTCTCAGGCTCTCCAAGGTCAAATTGCCTTTAGGGATTCAAATCAGAGATAAGATGGGGATGACATTTCTAGTCTTTGTTACACAGGCACAGCATTTATTAGTTTTGGATACAAGGAGCTTCATTTTCAGTATGAGTGAACACAGAGCCAAAAAAAATAATCCATGTTACCTGGCGTGCTTGGTGAACAGCATCAGCCAAAATCCCCAGTTCTAAGAGCCAGCACTGCCAGGGCTGAATAAAGGGATTTTAGGCTGAACACTGGACCTCAGATTCAAGAAGGGAAGGTTTCTAAGTGCAAACAAAAAAACTTTTTTCTTTTTTATCTCAAAAGTAAGCACTAAAAGTAATAGAAGTGTTCCATTCCTGACTCTCAGAAAACTTCTGGCTAACTTTAAGCAGCAGTGCAGTCAACTCAGAATACTTCTGAGAACAGTTATTAAAATAAACAAAACTGCAGATAAGGGTTAGTCCTGCCAAATCTCCTCTGCCTACACCCTGCAGACCAGAGTCCCTGATGGCAGAACCAGTGCTGTTCCCACTGGTGTAGAGAAACTACACTGCAGCAAGTCACAGTATGATCACAGTTTACCCCATAAACACAGTGCCACTGCTTTTGATGTGTTGAATGCAGTAAGAAAGAGGACTAGTGGTTTAAAAATAGGCCAGTCCATTTTTTCCAACATTTGATAGGAAAACATCATTCTACCACAGTGTGAGTTTGTAAAGGCTGTCACCAGCTGGCCTTCTCCTTGGTCTGAAGGAGGGCATTTTTCTCCTCACAAACACAGCCCATCCATACTATAACTTGGGCTATGCATAAGGAATGAGAATTTAGGCAGAGGGCCACAAATTCCTCCAAAGACAGGCCCGACTGTGGTAATCTTCAGGCTGCCTGATTTGTTTCACTAGATTCCTTCATGAGAACTCTACAACCAACCACCCTGACTAAATAACAGCTGGCACAGAGAAGGAGCACTTGAACTCAACAACCAAGATGCTTCTCATTGTTCACCAAGATGTCTCAACTTAAGAAAACAGGTTCCCATTTTCAATGGGATGGAAAGAATACAGGATGCAACTCAGGAAAGTGCGAGGAAGAACCAGCCCCACATTTTCACTTTAAGTGTTAATATACACACAGAAGTATCTTCAAATCTATGGAAGAGGCTACCATGTTATTTGGCCACCTGAAAAACTGTTACATGCTTGGGTTCAGAGGCAGAGCAAGCGAAATACTGAAAAAACTCTTCATTACCCTTTTAGAAGACATTCTCATTTCATCCCACTAGAACATTTGAAGTGGCTCCTTTCCAATACAAGGTTATGGGGTAAGAAGAAAAGCTGGGACAGAATCACAAGCCAGAACCCAGCACCACTAAGAGCCAGAGAAGGGTCTGGCTCACAACACCTTAAAGGTGACTTCTTTTCTTCCTTTCCCCTTACAAGAACAGTTCTTGCAACCCTTGTCACACCTGGGGAGTCACACAGATCCTAGTGAAGATGTTTGTCTTGCCTTCCTAAGATGAAGCTAACAAAAAAAGAGTGCATTTATGCAGCAAAATACCTAGCACTGATCTACTCCCTCCCTGTATGACTTGGGAGGGGAAAAAAAAAAGGTATTCCAGATTGTATACTTCTCCAAAAAGCTACCATGTCTCCACTTCATCAAATTTGTGACATATTTTATTTGAGGTTCTCCAATAATTTACACTTCTCCTCAGTACATCTTTGCTCTGTGTCCCCTCCACATTCTGCTAATTCTTCTGTCCCTCCTTCCACCAATTTTATTCCCCCAGGAGCACATTTTGGAGTGGTGAAAGTCCGAACATGCACGTAGAGCAGCTGTTTGGCTTTACAGTCCTGCAAAAGAGGTATAATGGCATATATCTCAAGTCATAAATTAAACAAAATTTCCCCTTCTTAGTATCGTAACAGTAAAACTGCAGGAAAGTATTTATGGATTGCAAACATATGTAAGAATCAGATTGCTCCCTCTGTTCCTTCACTTAGGAAGAACATTCCTGTGATTCCTAAGTGTATTTCTATACACAGCTATATTTCTACACACTTGTCCTGCATTTGTGTAAAAACAAACTCATGGCAAGCCTATTCCTAATGCAGGGGGAAGGCTCAGATGTTCCATTTCCCAAAAAAGTGGAAAGAAAGTTATGGCTCCTGCAGTGCTCTGCTACAGGATCTTTGATTATTAAAGTGCTTTATATGCAGTAGATCAAAACACCTTGCATCTGCCTCCAGGAAGTTCCTATACATAGAAGATAGCACTTAAGCAAACACAAGCTTACTTATTGAACCTTGAGGTCAGCAAAGCAGTCCAGTTCCTATCAATAGCATTTTCACATTGCTTCATCAATAACTTAGTTTTATAAACTATTGGAAAAAATAGTGATAACTTTCATTCCCCCCATCAGAACAAGATTAGAGTTCAAGGACCCACAACACTTTTCAACTGCAAGCCCAGCCCCAGGAAAGGCTGGAGCAGCCAGTACTGTTGCTGCTCTATACCCGATTCTCCTCCCACTTGGATCAGCCCCAACAAACCACAATGACATGAGTTCTTCTGATTTTAACAGAAGTGCAGGTGGTGTTCTACAAGCCCTCACTCCTGAAGCCTGCACTTTCAATTACAAAAAGCCCTTCTAATTGCAGAAAAGCCCTTGAAAACACAAAGCAGATGTACTGTAGAGGCTGAATCTAGAAAGCACTAAAAAGCATGAAGTATAGTAACACTCAGATGTACGTGATTTTTAAGACAGTTTAGTATTTCAGGGTGGTTCTGCCTCTTCAATTTTTTCCCAAGCTTCAAAAGCAAACAATATTACCTTGTCATGTTCTGAAGAAGTCTGAAGGAAAGGGGAAGGACTTGAGAGCTTCCAAAGAAAAACGAAGGAAGCAAAAACCAAAACAGTTTCCACAGTATATCTTGTCAAGTTGTCTGAAAGCTGTTTAAAAGTTTCTAAGAGGGTCACTGATGCTCCAAGGTTTACCAATCTCACTTTGAGCTGTAAGAAACTACACAGTATTTAAAGCAAAGTAATTTTCCTTACATATTTTCAGAAAATATCCCTTATGCATTTTGTTTGTGTCTTCTCAGAAAATGAAAATGATCAAAGATTACCACACAGTTGTTTTTCTCCACCTTCTTCCCTTCCTTCTAAAAGGATTTTTTTAAAAGCAACTGATGTCATACATAGAAGAAATTTAATTATTTCACTGTAGTCCATTATGGATGTTTCTGCATGTGACAAAACTCCCCACATCATCAGCATCAGAAACTGCCAAAGATCAGTCAGGACTGAAACAGCTAAAATATTACCCCTGCAGACTAAGGATTACAAATAGGACATTGTATCCTGTAAGTGCCGAGCAGCGGGAACTACCACCATGCCTGGCTTTAGGCAAGGCTCCCTTTCTCTCTTTCTTGATCCATAAATCCACAAAGAAGTTTTGAATGGAACGTCTGTCTACTGGCAATGTATCTGGATGTCAGAACTTGCAAGCAGCTATGGTGAATGCAGTCACTTTTTCTTGACAATTCCAAAAACCCTCCACTGACATTGCATTTAACAACAGTGGTGTCACCAATAAAGGAATAAATAGCATTTCCTGTTCGGCAGCCTGATCCTTGCTTCTGTTTGTCTAGGGAAGATTCTGTAAACGATACCAACCAGAAGACTTGACATGGAAACGCTAGATATTCCTTCATGATATTAGTATTACAAACTCATTTTTGGCTTACCATGGATTCACTGATTAAAAGGAGAAGAAGAGCCTCTTCTACGTTGTCTTGAGGGCAGTATGCACTGAAAGACAGAACACATTTTTCTGAGGAAGGTCAAGAGTTACCCTGTCAGCCTCTTTCTCATTTCACAAGAGGAGCAGTAACTTGAAACATCTCATGCATAATTCATTTTCTAGGCAATACCTTCTTTTGCAGGTTCACACAATTAAAAGCTCTGCTATCCTAAATGAGCTATACTGAACCATAAATAGACTAGTTCCATTTCATAGCAAAGACAGGTTATTTGGTTGGATTTTCTTCCTACCTGGAAAAACAATCAAAGATTCAAGGTTTAATGTTTTATTTTCCCAGCGAGCTTTTTGATGGGAAGTTAAAAACAAGACCACAAAAAACTACTACATGAATCAGTGACATAATTAGCAGTAACAAAGAGTGTCCACTCTCCTTTCTCCCGCCAATAAATCGGCATAAAAAAGAATGCTTACTTCTCTTCAGTGTACAGCTCGGGCCTCCGACAAAGAAGATTGCTAACATAAGACTGATCTTCCTTGTTCAAGAATTCAGGAAGTGGATCAGATAAAGGGCTCCAGTAACAGTCTTCACTGAGGGAATGGAGAAGTACTTGGGCTAGCTGTTTGGCTGCAGTCTAGAGATCAGCGAACAGTACAGAAAAAGAACACATGAGTGAAGCCTTCACCAACACAAACGATTCACCCCTCCCCATGTTTCACCTTAGGAAGGAGGTGTACCAACAACATGACAATAGCACTTTGCAGAAAGCCAGAATAGCTAAAACAGCTGCTAAAAGGTCTACAGCAGTTGCAGTTTTTTCCTTCCTCTAACAACGCCAGCTTTACATGGTCTTGTTGCAATACTGTAGGAAAAAAGTATCAGAAAGGCCTGACACTAAGGGACACTTTGGTGAACAAAGACAACTGATTGCCATGTGGACTGCTGAAGCAATCTCACAAATGCTACTGTATTAGAAGATGATGGCACTCCACCTTGATCTCAGCCTCTTAATTTTGTATGCAAGTCTCAGCCCAGAGGCTACTTTTGTATTAGGTTTAAAAGACTGACCCTTTATCTGTTAATATCGCTCTTCCTGCAGCCTTTTCTAGCTTCACCTCAGTACTGCTCCTCTCTTTTTGTTGCAATAATGGAGAGAGAGAACAGGATTAGGAACTTAATATTGAGACAGCAACATCACATGCACATTTCTGACTACCGAGCAGCCAAGGATCCTTAAATACTTGCTTTCCAGTTCATAAACATAGCTGGGAAGCTGGGCCCAAAAGTGAGCAAGTTAACTTGCAATTTGCAAAACCGTCTTAGGCATTTGTCCTTTTCCTCTGCCCAACAAATCTATAATTTTTTGCATTGTACATAGATGGACACACAAACAAGCACATAGACATCAAATTGGATAGTATCTTCTGTGAATTCTAAGCAGCACAGCACTCTAAGTTGTAAAGTACATACTGTACAGAACAGAGGCAGGCTGAAACTTCAGCCCTTCCAAAATAGTATTTACAAGTATTAGGACAGAACTTCTCTGACTAGTGTATATGTATTCTATGTGAAATTCACACTTTGAGATGTGTTATGAGGCTACAAGAGTAATTTTCTTTTAAATACCAGGATAGGTATGACTGAAGCAATGATTCACTTGAAGTACGACATCTATAGGAGTAAATAATTCATACTGAAGTTAAAGTTCCTGTTATCAGATTCAGAAAAATAACTTCCTTTGATGCAAAAGTCTTATTTTCATCCACCTCACCACACATGAATTCACTGAATTAGTTTAAAATGTAACCACAGTAGCTTGTGCTGTTTCTTAAACACCAGAACAGGAGATTTCATAGATATACTAGCAAATGAATGTATCTGTGCCTCAAAGAGATATTGTCACATACAATACCCTGGAAATCCCAAGATCTTCCATGCACGCCTACTGACAAGCTACAGAAAGCCTTCTGTTTCTAACTAGGCTTTTCTATGCTTTTTATAGCAAGTAACCAAAATGGCCTAGGGCCCTACGACATTAGCCAGTATCATTTTATCGTTTCAGCGTGTAATTATTTAGTCAGTTTTACCCTAGGGGTCCAACTCTCCTATATTTTCTCCTACCATCTTAGAGGGGAGGGAAAAATAATACGCCAGCAACGGAAAAAAGATCTCTACTGGTTCACACAGAAGTAGGAATACAGTTTGTGATAAGCCTTTCAAAAGGCAAGCACTGAATACTTTTAGTGTCTTTGATTTTAACATACAGTACAGTAGCTGTGTAAATTAGCTTCACTCTGGTTTTGAATAAGACCAAACAAACCAGAACAGGTTTGATACATGTTATTACTGCCTTTGGAGAAAAAAAAAAAAAAAGCATCATTATGCTTGAAGAACACTGTGATCCCACAAATTAGGTAAAAAATCATGTGCTTCACTTTCATGCTTGAACAACTTGTTTAATTAAGCACATTCCTCCCCCTTTGCCCTCCCGACAGCTCTTTAAAAACAACTAAGGAAATGAAAATGCAACTTCCAGTAAGATGGAAATCCCAGGAAAAACTATTGGATGAACACCTTCAGATTTCCCCTTAGGGATAAATCCCCCAGGGGTGTTGTACAGCTCTTCCCAGTTGCACAGGGATGGGAGCATTTGAGTGCCACATTCTGTAATGTTACAGCAGATGGTTAGACTCATTTTAGCAAAATGATAAAACAGATGAGCAAGAAAAATCCCCTGAACACTGATCTCAATCTGGAAAAGGACGCAACCATTGAGTGTGACAATTATTTAAGTCACCTCTTCTAATTCCCTGCACAAACTTCCACATGCATATGTGCTCTCAACTAGGCATATTAGGTGATCCCAAGGCAACAAGAAAATTCATTTCCAGAACAGAAGTTCCAAAATACACAGATGTGAGAGACCTACACAAAAAAGCACCAAAGATAGCCTTTCTGTTCCAACTTTCCTTTAAGCTCTGCATTTGCATGTGAGCTAGACAAACAGTCAGTCCATCCACTGGAATCTGGCATTCTCCATCTCCAAAATGCTATGCAAACCCATGCTTACCTCCCTTGCTGAATTTCTCTGGAATTGTATAAAACACAAAACTCAAAGAAGCACAAAATAAGTTTAGTTGTATCAACGTCAATGCTTTTAGGGCTGCAAAGTTTTCAAGACCGACCTTATCACCTCCTGAGTAACTTCAGGACAAGATCTCTTAAAGGAGAGACAGGGAAGAACCAGTTAAACAGGCACATAAATAGCTTTCTCAATTATTTCCTTACCAAAGGCACTCATGATAACACGATGTAGAACGCCAACATGATGCAGAACGCCAACACAAACTACAACAAAATCACTCTATTGTATTGAGGGGAGCTTTACAGGAAGAACACTTGAGTCCAAAAAGGCACTGCATATTGTAAGAACCAGAACTACTTAATGCTTCTACATGCAAATGCAAAAAGGTATGCATGTGCATATTGAAAAGTGAGACAGAAAATAAGACATTATCACCTGAGGGCACCACTGCCAAACTAAATACAACCCTATTTCTACCAGGGCAAGAAAACATTGGGAAAAAAAAATAAATCTCCAAAAGTAACCCACATGCTCAGGCCTGAAGGCTCAGAAGTTTGAACTGGGCATGTCTTTGAATTCAGTGCCTCACTTGACACATTACTTCCACAAGTTTAAAAAAGAGAGAGAAAGAAAGAAAAAAAACCCTAAAGGTCAGTAAACAATTAAGTGAGAACAAATATATTTTGTCCTACTGCACTGGTTAATAGAGACAGAATTCTGCATAGCAGATTACCCCATCTTTGCATATCCCATATTCCCCTTACCATTCTGAAGGTCTGAGTAGCTTTTGTTTCCACAGTCCGTAGTATTTCTCGCAAACTCCTCATTCCTTTCACAATATTTCTATAGGAAAGGTAGGGGGGAAAAAAAAAAAA
>VYZX01011407.1:74243-131778 GCA_013401335.1 Brachypteracias leptosomus
AGAGAGAGAGAAAAAAAAAAAAAAAAAAAAAGGTCACATTACTCTGGATACACTATGAGAAATTATGCAGAGTAGCTGCCAAATGGTATCTTAATGGTGTGTCTGAGCAGTAAGAGAGATGCGGAAACACGAAACACTGGATGGACTAGTTAACAGTCTTCCAGCCCATGAGCTCTTCAAGGCTAAGGATATGGCTTCACCTCCAGAGCAGCTACAAAGTGGTTCAGCTCACTTTCATTGCAGGGTGGAAGCTATCCAAAGAAATACAAGCTATCAGAAAAGGAGCAATGTTGTACTAAAATAAAGACAACCAGATAAGCAGCTGTACTGGTACATCAGCTGCCAACTTCATGTCATTCCAGGAAAATTTTCTGTGCAGATGAAACCTAGATTCCATTAAAAAACAAAAAAACTCAGCCATACATCATAACAACCTTTTTGGTCAACTAGATTAAATTTTGAAGGTAGCTGTGCTTGTGCTTACTTCATGCACTGCAAACCTTTTTGCACTCCAGAATCAATGGCAAACATTTGAAGAGATTAAAAAAAATTCTTTTATTGGTGGGAGACAGAAAAACAACCACCACCACACAAATGTGATCATGCTTACCATGAATATTGGCTACATAAAATACCACCCTAGTGCTTATGGTGACTAAATCACAGAAATGAATCTGTGTGGCCTTTCTTCCAATCAGTATTAATCTAAATTTTTCAACTTTGAAGTCATCTGTAGACTACCTAGCTGTGGACAATCTACAGACAAGCACAAAGTAAGGCAAGAGCAAAAACACTGGAGACTTGACCCTGTGGAGAAAGTCAGATGTTGCCTTTCTTTTTTTCCTTCCACTTCCTCCCAAGTAAACTATGTGCTTTGAATTTATAAAGGGAAAAAAGATCAAGGAAGTTTTTTTTAACTTGGACTTCAATGCTTCAGCAAGTTCTCCATTTATAGGATCAAGACATGAGGTGAGAGAGTATATCCACAAAGATGAAGTTCTGGACCTTATACTGAGGAAAGTAATAAAGCATGTGGCAATATGTATACACGTGAATAGTCACACCAAATCCAACAGAATTGTTCACATGTTATTTATTATTGGATAGTCAAAATCAATAAATTCCCCCATCTAAACAAAACACACCTGCCCAACTACTCTTAGTTACTGAAAACTACTGGCTTTTCCTGTGCTTCCTTGGCTGGACAGAAGAGTTCTGGTCTATGACAGTTCTACAACATTCTCAAAAATGCCTATGTTTAAATTTCTGTTAGGACAGTGGTATTTGTCTTAATAAAGTGTCAATGAATTTCATTAACTAGCATCAGAAAGATTAGTGATTTCTTGCAAAGCAAGTTAATTCCACATTTGGACATGCCTAGAGATGAAAATCCTAAAGAATGTGCTAAAAAGTTTCCTTCTCAGAAAACTGGAGCACCATTTCAGTTCCACTTTTTAGACAAGGCCATAAACCAAGCTAAGCTTCGTGGCAGAAACATCTTGCTCTGCAGGGGAAAAGAAGAGGAAAAGGAAGGAATTTTGACACACTGAAGTGAATTAAAAAAATAAATGGCAAATTGCTGCCCATGTGCAAGTAGAGTAGCATGACAAATTCCTAGGAACACCTTCAACAGAAGATAGGAGTGAAAAATGGGAGGCATGGGAGGAAAAACCAGCACTCACCACCTCCCTGATAGGTGCTTGTGTGGTCAGGTTCTCTCAGAGAGCACCTGCTCCACGCTCCAAGCTCTCAACTCTGAAACATGCAAAGCATCTGACAACAATACTGGTTCAAAAGGACTGAGGATTTGGTTTAGCAGCTTTTGTATTTTGAACTTTATCAAACATTATTGAGCCATGACAGGAGACAGAGTACATTTGCCAGCAGTCAGCAAACATACCTCACTACAGGAGTTTGTCTTTCCACTCTACTGTTCCAAACCAGGAGGCCATCTGAACACGCATTTCATTTTAAGCATATAAATTGCTCTACTCATAACAATAAGGAACTTACTATTCCATTAATAAATGTCCTCAATATACTAAACATGTACTTGAAGAAATTTTTTCTAATTAGGACCTGAAGAAATTAACAAAAAGAAAAGCATGTCTTTGAACAAAAATACATGTACATAGGTAAGTGGACAAGGATGCAAACATAAAGCCTCTGGCAATCCGTTGTGAACCCATTTGATCCTGTCTAGATCAGAAACTAAGCAATCCTGTGCCTCTGCACAGGAAGACTATCTGGAAATCCCAGGTACTGCTGCCTCAAGCCATAGCTTCATAAGTGAACATTAGATCACAGAAATCAAATGAGCCGGCAGAGTCCATGTGCCCCTGTTGTATTGCTAAAATGCCAGAAAAAGAAATGAGGAAGAACAGTGTAGTGGGTCTGTCTGAGCTGATTTTCCCCACACAGCCCTCATGCTACAGTCCAGAGACTGTTGATAACACACCCATGTTATGAGTAGCAGTGCTCACANTAAACAGGAAGGGAAAAGCACATGGTAATTAAACTGCCTTGGTTTTAGCCACAGAAGTGGCAAGAGAGGCATTTAAAAAAAAATTATGAAATGCAGTTTAGGATTCAATTATAGCTAACGCAATAAAAACACACACAGAAAATCATGGGCACATGTGAAAAAGAGCACCTTGAGCCCAGTCAGTCCAGCTTAGCATGAAAAACTGTTTTGTTTGGACAAGTATCCTGTCAATACAGGGTAAGTAATTACCAGTCCAAGAATCAAAGCAGTCTTATAACATTTATGTCATGTTGTTTGGTTAACACTACACAAAATTTTAAGATACAAGAAAATAAAGGAATATGCCATTTTCTATACAAATTTCTGAGAAAAATATTGATAATTAATTGGAGTGGACAGTGGGCACAGAGGTCTGCAAAGCAACATGGGCATCAGAATGTTATGTTCTTATCCCCACTCATTTCCTGTTAAAACAGCCACCAACAGGTGGAAGAGAACATCTTGAGGTGACTACATAGCAGTTTGCAGAGCCACCTCCCCAGAGGAAAGTGGTACCCAAGCTACACCCAAGAGCAGCAAACACCATTGCCTTGGCCCAGGTCCTTTTGAATCTTTGCATCTCGGCCAGGTTTCTAAAAATTCATACTCTCTCCTTAATCAGCTGTTCATGCACCTGAAGAAGTAGGCCTCAGATTCTCATGAATGAAAATACAAGGCAAGTAACTACAACAAAGCACATGAGAGTTTCCTAATGGCAGCCTGTCTCACAGAAGTGAGTGCTCAAAAAAAACCCCACAACCAAACCAACCCAATATAAACAAAAAACCCAAGAAATACAAAACTAAAGTTCAGTACTTATTCAGATCTGTCCACTGGGCAGTAAGACTCATTCCCAAATTACCAGCTGCAATGTCCTGGTGTCCTGGATAAGGTGCTAGATTGCGAGGACTGAAGAGGCTATCAGGGACAAGAAAGCCCACAAATTCCTCAGAAGAGATGAATGGTTTGGCAGAGACTGTCCTCTCTGCCTTTGAATGTTAGATTCTACTGTAAAACACCACACACGTGAAGTTACTCTTTCTAAGTGCCCTTGCAACAGAAGCCTACAAAATTTAAAAACGGAACTGAGCGGTCTAGAGAACTGAAAGCTGAAAGAAGAGAAATAATTGTGTAAAAGTTTCCCTCGTAGGCATTTTCATCTAGGTTTTCCAAAGTAATTTAGGTCCTAACTTGCAGGATCACAAGGAAATCAGCTTTCTAGTAAGAGCTTAATATTTATTTTTCAGAAATTCATTTTCTTCAAGTGTCCCATCTAGAACTTCCAAAACTAACCACATCCTCTAAAAAGCTCTGTCTGTCTTTCTTGTGAAACTCCACACATAATTTGAGTGCCATTAAGAGAGCAGCATACATATAACCTTATTAATGTTTATAAATACATTTATAAATACATTAATGTTTATAAATACATTAAGGGAAAGTGTCAGGAGGATGGAGCCAGGCTCTTTTCAGTGGTGTCTAATGATAGGACAAGGGGCAATGGATGTAAGCTGGAAAATAGAAGGTTCCACCTAAATATGAGAAGAAACTTCTTCACGGTGAGGGTGACAGAGCACTGGAACAGGCTGCCCAGGGAGGTTGTGGAGTCTCCTTCTCTAGAGACGTTTAAAGACTGCCTAGACGTGTTCCTGTGGTCTAGGTGATCCTGCTCTGGTGGGGGGATTGGACTAGATGATCTTTCAAGGTCCCTTCCAATCCCTAACATTCTGTGATTCCGCGATAACCTTTATTTCACACAGGGGAAGGCTGTTTGTCCTAAGAAAATCCTAAGAGCATCTTGACCAAACACCCCCATAACAGTATAAAGTAGTAAAATCCATTCAATACTCTGAAAGGCAGTAAGAAATGTGCCTAATCTTCACACATCCAAATCAGAATAAAAAACAAAACAATGCAAAATGCAGTGCAGATGTTAACATGAAAGATAACTGTCTCCTACAGTATGACAGTATCTGCCTACCTATATTCTGCATCCACATTGCTCACTGGAAGAATAAAAGAAAGCTTTCTTAGGATGCAGCAGGGCAAAACTGCAGAAAATGTGTCTTCAGCAACACAATATTTTTAAGTAAGCATCTTATTAAAAACATCGATGACTTTCACAGCTGCAAGACCTGCTGGTCCTTGCAGCTGGTGGCTCAACATCTGAAAGGGAAACTGGATCTCTGTTTTATACTGGTACCTTCTTTCCACTACACACTGCAAGACAAAAGGACATCCCTGACCATGCTCCAAGAGAAGCATGCCTGTTCCTGCCAGCGGGAACAAAAGCATGACAACACTATTCATATCCTTCAGCCCTTCTGTCTGCAAGACAAGAATAAAGCACTCACTATTTCTTTTGTACACATGTGCCACTAGGGAAGGACATCCCACCTGATATGACCTAAGCCCTACCAGCTTGAGTACACATCATCCTGGGCTTATTTCCTACCTAAACACGCTGGAAGTAATAAGGAGAACAAAAGTGTTTCTTTGAGCTGTTCATTATCAGGTGAAGAAATTTATTATACACATGAAGCATCCTAAAAAAGCTTCTTCCCACCTCTATCCTCAATATATCCCAATGCTGCTTATGCCCTCTCGTGGCAGAAACCACACATTGACACTAGCTGGGGGCACAGAAAAGCTTGAGTCCCACCGGGCTCCTTTCTACCCCCACTGAACCTTTCATTTTCCCCGGCTGGTGTGTCTCATTTCCACTAGAGGAGGTGAGGGTGGGTGGGGTTCTGCTCCTGTCCCAGTCACAGGAGCTCCATCGCACCAACTGGAATGCTTTTTCATCACAAGACAGCTCCAGAGAACGTTTTGCTGCCATTGCAGCAACTCAGCTTATAATCAAATCACCGCTTAATTCCTACATATTTTGGTCCCAAATTATTTTCCTGGAGGGTTTTTTGTAGGTTGTTTTTCTTGTTTTGTTTTCTAAGGCTGTCATTAAAATAACATAGGAAGGGAGCAAGCAGGGCCCTCAGTAATACCTGGAACAACCCACTGGATATATTGAACTGATAGAAGACTGAATTTAAAACACTGCTGAATAAAACGAACATGGGGTGAGTTTGGTATTCAAAAGATACTTAAAGGACATCAGTACCATTTGTTCTAAATGAGATTTTGTGTTATTACATAGTTCATGAGCGTATTGCCAAGGCCTGAGGTTTTTGTTTGCCATGAGAACAGCAAAAGACCAGGAAAGCACATGCTGTGCCACAGCTGGTCAGCCACCAACTCACCCAGTAAAACCACATACCTGACCTCTCCTGCCAAGGGGTTACTGAGACTATACCTTACGCTTACAAGCCCATACTTTCTTTACACATAAGCTTGTACTCGTCTGACTAAAGGGGTCATTTCACAAAATTTGGGCTTTGTGTATTTGTAAGCCTTTGGGTTAAACAAGGCTCACCTGAAGGCACCTCTCATGGATATGCTTACAGCTTCATGCAGGCTTTTAATCAAAGAATGGGAATGCAGCAGCTATTCACAGTTGCATTTAAAGTCGTTCTTGGGGAATAAAAAAAATTAGCAAACAAGCCATGAACAAGAAGCAATGCCTCCTCCAAGAGTCAAAAAAATAAACCAAATCCAAAAAAACCAACAGTATCCATTTTCTACAGAAAAATTTAAACTGTATTTTTTCTGGGATTTGCCCCCCCGACATTTTTTCCTTTCAATCTTCCATTTTTCACTTTCTTCTTCATTCTACTCAGCAGGAAAAGGAGGAAGAGTGAAGAAAATGAGAGAAAATACCTTTGACTGGGGATGAAAGTAAAAAAAACCAGCCAAAATTAAATACTTTCAAAGATGGTTTGCTTAAAAAAGTTTATTGAACTTTGACCAGCCATATTACACAGAGCACTGAGAAACTCGGTATCTGATTCTTTGAGAACAAATGGGATAACACAGGGCAAGAACAGGACTAGAGAAACATACTGTTTACATGTGTTGAAGAGACTCTTCCTACATGGCAATCCCTCCATCAGCTAAACAGAGTTGATTATGTTTTAAACACACAGCTTGGTTTAGGGAATAGTGTGCCCTCATCAATGGCCTTTGGAAGTGCGAATTTACAGTGTTGTCTTTGCTGTTCTTGAGAAGGTTTTCCTCAGGTGAAATTCACTAGAGGCTTGCAGATACCAATTCCTCTTGCCTTTCTACAGTTCACTGGGAGCTGCATTTCAGAGGCATAATAAATACCCTGGAGCAGCACTATTCCCCCATATGCTCTTTCTAGTAAAACCACACAGATTTGGGATATTGATGAGGACATTTAAGACTTTAAATAAACAAGCAAACAGATATAGGAAAGAAGCTACCATTAATACGTCACTGAGCTCTAAACCAGGCCACGTGGCTGAACATTTTAAAAGCACACAGCATTGTAAATTCCACTCTCTCTTTACAGTCAACCTCCCCTCATCTTCACAGGGAACAGAGCTGAGTCAAGACAACAGAATTGTTCTACTCCACCCTACTTGTGGGTCTGGAAAAATAAAACTTAGGACTTAAGAGAGGCAGAGAAAGACAAATAGGAGGGAGTGAAGGGCACCGAGGGAACTTGAGGTGAGCTAGTAGCAAAAAAAAAAAAAAGTCACAAAAGAACACATACAAAGAAATAAGCCTTCATGTGTTCAGGGACAAAACAGGCAATATTATCTATTTTTATTAATATTTGCATCCACCTACCCCTTCTTTAGATGAGTCACGTAGGCACTCTGTAGAGCTGCTTCCAGGAAGTAGGAAAGTTCAAACTCTGAGTAAGTCACATTGCTGCTCTTGATACTCCTTGAATGTGTGTTGTTGAAGGTCTGTGAGGGGAGGAAAGAAATATCTGGGGTTGCAGACAACTGTCTGAAGTAGCCAGTTCCTTATAAGCCAGAGGCATCTCCAACAACAAAATGTTAGCTTCTGCCATAGATTCCTCCTCAGACTACTTGAAAAGATACCCTCATTAGCTATTAAAAAAACCTTTCAAAGTCAAATTTAGAATGAACTATACAGTGACTTCCATGAAATATTCTGCATGCAATATGAGTTTTGAAATGCCATCCCTTACTACTCTGCAACCTTAAAGTAGAAAGTTACACATTAATACCCAGGGCTTCAGAAGTACTACTCCAATCACACAGATCCAGCATCTTGCACAGAGAAATTAATGCAATGTTTGAGTAGGCATGTCTAGCTTAACATTACAGAAATATTTCTTAAGAGTTAGTAAGCTATCAGGAGTACTGTTGCAAGAATTAAGATTCTTCCATCTAGTCTTTCCTCTGTTTCTCCTATCAATCCCTTCTTGCTTTTGCTTCTTTACTGGTAACAAAGAGCTTTCAATGCTAAAGGTTGTCCCATGTGGACTCTCCAAGGCATGGTTTTTACATCCAGGACTGGAGAAGGCATACGGACTTTTAGTATGTCTATCAGTGACCCTGCATCCTTGTCTCTGTGCCCAGAAGGTTAACTACAGTTCAAACTTTTTCCTTTCTTCGCAGACAAGCTGTCAGTAAAAACATTTACAGTGCCCAGTACTGAACTCATCCTTCCTCAAGAGAAGGGTAGTCTTTTTAAATAAAAAAGCCATTCAGCTTTTTTCCTACAAAGAAAACAGACCAGACAACTTGTTAGCTGGCTTTCTTAATTTTTTTATAAGCACTAAGCTCATTTTTTCTTGTTGTAAAGCAATTAAAAGCAAAACCTGGAAGAGACACAGCCCTTCACTGCTGAAAAGAGCAGAAATATGTGGTCAGAAGGTCAAAAGCTGTTAAGAACAGGTAATATGCACTGCCAACAGCGCTGCTGGTGTCAAGCATAACGTGTGGCATAGGAAGGGCATAGAAGCACATGGTGTGCCCTGTTAAACTCAGATAGGCATAGTTAGAGACCACCAAGCGTGTGCCCAGCAAATCAGTGGCACATATCACAGCTCATTCGAGGGCTCACAGCACTCTGTATCCCAGCCAACCACTGGCTAAGCAGTTACTTGCTACTCATGATCTAGGTTCCTTCAGTTTCACCCAGAGAATGTGAAGCACTGGCAGTTGAACGCTATGGCTGATGCAAAAAGGTTACTTGCAGCTCATTAGAGATCTCAATATCCACTACTGTGTACCATTTACACAGTAGATATATAAAATGTCTTGTGCTCCTTCATACTTGCTCTTCCTATGCAGTTTGTTGTCCCTCTTTAGAAAGAGCTAAACTTGAGGTACAACCTGAGCATATCTGAAGTATTCAGTGCTTTACTACAGGCAAAACCAGTTTCCAGACCTCATTCTCAGGGGAAAAAGGCAGAGACCAGCTAAACTGCTGTTTTGCAACTGCTTATACTGAGACATCTCACTCCTTCCAACTTGTTCTTACACTCCTTATTGTCTGTGATCGCTTGGCATTTCCTCCATTTTGGCTGTCAAAACCCTGGAAATTCTACCCAGGTCACCAGGTAACACCCTGAGCACATTTATTCTTACCTTTTCAAGCTCCTGCAAGTACACCTGGGCAATGACACACGCTGTCTCAAAACAAGCCATTACGTCCTCCTCCCTTTCACACAGCCGAGCACGTGAGGCAACAGAGTTGGTTGACCGCTCCAGTGACAGACCTGCAAAATGGCAGCACCTTCTTTAACTGGAGCCCACCAACAGCAGCATGGTCATGTTATTTCCTCATTTACCAACTGACAGAAAAGGTTTTCCACAGGTGGGCTTCCCCCTTGTTTTAGTGACTTTCAGCAAAAGACCTCCAGGAAAATACGTCCTTCCTACACACGCAAGGCTTCATGTCATGCTGCTCCAATACATAGTGCCCCTGCACACTTCTACAGTGCCTTTCAAACACTTTATGAAGTACAAACAATTCCTCTGGTAGGGATGAGCAAGCAAAGAAATTAAGATCTATATTTCCAAAGGCAGCTACAGATTTTATGTGGTTTGACCCAAGTGCTGTTTCAGAAACAGCCTGCTTGGCAGTGGATTTGATAATTCCTAAGCATCCACTATTCCAAGTGAAGCTTTCAATAAGCAGCAGTTTTGAGGGGGAAAAAAAAATCTGAAAAATTACAGCAAAACAAAGTCATAAAATCTGAGGCCTCTCTTGGAAAATCTAAGCACATGCAAATTGCACAAGAGCAGCAAGCTCTTGGCAAGGCACAAGAGACTTAACCACAAGATCAGCCTCTTTTCCAAAGAAAGGAAAAAACTCTGGGTTTTGTACTACTAGAACGCTTTATTCTATCATCATCCAACCCCACTTACAAACAAAAAGAATGTTATTTGAAGACTCACAGCTATTGTCACTACATGAAAATCTTTTATTATCAGACCCTTGCCTGGCAACACACTATGACATCCTTTAGATCTCTAAATCTATTTGGAGAGGCTACACATCCACACATTGATTTTATTCTGATCAGTGTAGGTTCTTATGTCACATGGGATCTCTACAATATACCACTGCTGGAAACTCAGATCTTCCACACCAAACACAACTGCACTCATTCCTAATAGCCCAGCACAGGTTGTAAAAAGTTCAGCACGTTTCCCAATAAATTTTATATATAATGACACTCCCCAATACCAGTGAAAAACATGTAAGGTGTAACACAATCCTAGTATTCCTGACACAGATCCACAGAGGCGACAAAAGAAAGTTCAGCTGTCTGGACAGCCTCTCTAAGGAAGCTATTTAGACTGCTGCAGCATACAGCAAAAGATTCTGCTCCATGTGAGAAGCACTGCACATACCAGGAGCCACGTTTTCCTGGGCTTCCACATCCTGAGAGGCACAGAACTCAGCTCATTTCAGGAGTCTAACAACAAACAACAACTGTGAGGCAGCAATGGGAAGCCAGGTTTCCCCATGATGAACCATGTGGTACGAGCTCTCATACTGGAGAAGCCTGAGGTTCCTAGGCAGTCTTCACTTTACTTCTCATGTTCAACGTTTCTGTTTTGTCCTCTTGGTTACTCTGCCAGGGGTTTCCCCATCTCATGCCTTATGTTTGAGCCAGATAGGAGTAGGTAGTTCAGTGGGTTAAGAACACGCCCCACTGGTGCAAGTTCAAGAGGTGGCTCCCCACTCCTTTTGCCCTCTCCTAACTTAGAAGCGCATAGCACATTCCCTCAAGGATCTATACCTTGGCGAAATACAGGTTAGTGCCTTTCACCTTTGAACATCCTGACCAGAGTAGAGCAGGGGGAGTGAATTTACTTCAAACTGGCAGTGTAGGGGACAGGGACTGCTTTTAGCTAACAGCCATTCTGTGTTCTTTCTACTGGCATACACCTTGTACAGCATCCAATATATAACAGATTTTGTCTTCTAGCCTATCTATGAAGTCTTTGGTTTTATATGCTGAGTTGTTTTCTTATTAATTCAAAGTTTCTATTTCCTAACCCCGTTGCTATGTAATTAAGGGGAAAAGAAGACATTAATTCTCTATACAGAAAAATAAACCATTCAGTGCTGAAGCTACAACAATCAGCCTACAAATATTATTCTTAGATTTGCCTCAGTTTTATCTACCCTCTGAATTTCAAACCCTAATTGAAAATAATTGTAAGAAATGTTGCATTTCAGAGTCACCATCCCCTTAAGTGGAAAGTGAGGCTCAGGGTCCTGAAAGAAATCCAGTACAATCCACTGACGCTCATACACATGCAGCATTTAATCAAACTGCAAGAGCCATCTTAGCACAGTCTGTATGGGGGTGGTTATTGTGGGAGATGTCACGCAGAGGGAACAGGCTGATAAAAAGCCATTTACATACACACTACAGCCCACTGCAAGGAGCTACTATCTCTAAGCTCTGACGTGGGGGAGGAAAGCAAGCAGCCTTTGCCAGTACCAACAATAAACATGCCCAATAAACATACCCATCCATGCGGTCAGAGAAAGAGAGCTGGGGCTGACCAGAGACAGGGGAATGAACATCTCCAAAAAGGTTTCTTGCCACAATAAGTACAGAGCAATACACAGTGTATTAAAACAGATACGCTACATTGCACACATTTTTCTACTTGTAAAGGGCAAGAAGGAAAAATGACCCACATGATATGACATTAGTCATGGTTCATTCTTCTAATACATTATGCACTGACCTGATGTCACCAGAGTATAAAAATCTTCTACAGATTCCAAACAGGGCTATTCTCCTCTACCACAGAAACGCAATGAAAAGTACATTAGAGCAAGCAGACTGCAGATCTAGCAGACAAAGTGAGGAACAGAAGAATAAAAACAAAAGTTCCCTACTCTTGCAGCCACCAATCCAGTTCTCACAGTGCAAAGCCCCAGCAATTACAAATTTGCTCAAAGTGCAGTTGGACAACACTGTTTAACAAGTCCTCCAGCCCTGAGAGCACAAATGCCACTAACTCTTCTCCATCCCCCAGTCATCAGCACAGAAAATAAAAACCTCTGCAGCATAACATATATTGAAAATTCAACTCAGCTCCTAAAAAGTGTCAGAAAGCCATGAAAGTGCATTCTACTTGCATACTGGATTTAGCAAGAAAAGTGTAGCTCTTGCTAAGACAGAATTAGATTCTGAGTAAAGCATAAAGCCATATGAGTTCTTGGTAGTTGATTAAGGTAAAGGAACTTTTGTATTTTTCACAACCAGTTATGGTAAGATAATACCAGCTTAAAAATTATCTATGCTAAGGTTTTTCTCCTATGAATTGGGTGCCCAAATTTAAGTATATACATACATATATACCATAAGAATATTTTATATAGTGAATATACAGTTTTATAATAGAGTATGGCCATCTGTCAGGAAAAAAACAAACTTCCTAGAGCTGAAATGAACTGCTCATTTATGGAAAACTCAAAGGGGAGATTTTATGAAGACTTATTTCCACCTTCATCTCACTCAGTCTTTGCCAATGGAAGACATTTTATCATGTAGTTCCAATGCTCTGAGGTGATGTTATTACCAGAACTGGAACATACATGTATACAGGAACATGCATTATCAGATTCAAAAGCAGAGTTAGCTCAGGGCTAGCTTGAAAGCCTCAGTGCATGGAGGGAGACTGCACAACCAGTAGGGAGAAGAAGAGGCTAAAGGTAGCTTTCTTCTTTTCCTCTAATTCATAAACTAGTTCACCAAATAGCAGCATTCCTCCTTCCAAGTAGGAGGAATATACCAATCCACTCACAGGTTTTCATTTTTCTTTCTAACAAAGACTTGCAGCCTCCTGTATTTGGATGAATTTATACAACTGGGGAATGGTGGGTTCGTAGGTGCAAGAATCGATGGTCAGCAGCAGTACACTACTTTCACCAACAGTGTTAGCCCATAGCTCAGGAGCAGAGCTACCTGGCAGTCTAAGGAGGGAATCAAAGAAATACAAGAGCACACAGAGCACGAAGCCTACCTCATGTTGAGCACAGTTATGGCAACTTGAAGCAAAAGACAGCTTAGGGTGGAACTTACAGCCCTGCCAACAGCATCAGCCCCAGTCTGCAGAGCAAAGTTACAGCATCTATGCTCCTGTGCCACACAGACAGGCCATCCCAGCCAGAAGCCAGTGTGCTGTTAAGCTAAGTGCATGCAACAGAGCTGCAGGCAGATAAATAAGTGTCTTGAGGTAAGCTGGGTGTGAACATATTGTGTGGCAGCTGCTGCACAGAAACTGGTTGTGCGCACATTCTCACCCTATGGCAAATGCCAGGTTGTTCTAGGTAGCTGTACCCAAGGGCAGAGTGTACTTCCATTTCTAGGATGTGGCCTTCAGCCTCGTTCAGAAGTGTGGCTTTAGAAAATCAGTTAGCCTTGAAACCTATTTTTAAGACTAGCTCTTCAAACATAGACACATGCATGCTGACTAATCAAAGTTCAACGGCAAACTAAACATTTTTCAAAGACAAAATTCAAAAGCACAACCAAACTGTTTTGGAGATGGCATTGTAACCAGCCTACCCCACCTGCTAAGGTTTGAACTTAAGATCACAGCTCTCAAATGCTTACATTCCAGTGTCTTGGCAAGCAAAATAGCTTAAGCCTCAACCAGCCAAAGCAAGTCAGGATTAGGCTGACATAGGCAAGACCCAGCAGTATACATTACTTCTGCCACAATTCATGGGTCTTGACACTCATGTCCCTAG
Organism: Brachypteracias leptosomus; assembly: GCA_013401335.1. Lineage (NCBI taxonomy): Eukaryota > Metazoa > Chordata > Aves > Coraciiformes > Brachypteraciidae > Brachypteracias > Brachypteracias leptosomus. The sequence goes on from VYZX01011407.1 coordinate 87,898, forward strand.
TAATTAAGCTATGATTTTTCAGCAGGATTTATTTGCAGTGCAAATAGAAGAGAGGGAAGAAAGGCCTAGAAGCCCTTGGTTTTGAACACATTCATACTGCACCTCATGAAAGGTGGGGAGGAAAAGAGAAGTTTTGTTTTGCAATAAAGCTACACAAACTTCTTTCACCATTGCTTCCCATTACACAAGACTGTTGTATATTCACAGCAATCTGTAATAATCTTGAGGTATATTTCATGTAAAAGTCTCAAAGGTAGAAAATTCCAGTAACCCTAAATAAAATTATCTGAAGAACTTTTTGTCCATAAGCTGTGAATGAAGGCTGAAAATTTAAGTAAGCAAGGCTGCTTAGTTGCATCAAAGCAGAACTCAAGACCTCTACTCTCAGCCTTCCCCCTAGATGTCACAAACTAATGCTAACTATATTACTCTGATTATTTTGAAATTGAGAACTGTTTAGAACTGTTACTACACCTAAAGCTGACTGCTAAAACTAGGACAGCTTTTTGACTGAGTGGCTGTGAAGCCAGAAGGTAGCAAGCACTCCCCTGAGACAGAACCTCCATTCCATGACACATCTGATAGCAGTTTAGGAGATACCCCTATGGGGGAGAAGAGCAGTCTCTTACAGCCCCACATCTAAAGAACTTTGTCAACACCATCCACATCCATAAACTTTTACAGCATGCTGCAAGAATTATTTTTTTTTCCCCTGGTCCAAATACAACAAGCAGAAGAGAAAGTGAAAAGTGGATGGGGCACAAGGGAGAGAGATGGTGCTGATGGCCAAGTACTGGGGATTTTTTCAGCTTAAGCTCATCTGCATCACAGCCAGGTAGCCTCATCAGTTCGAAAGTTCTAGCTGCAGTCACTGAACCAAACTACCCCACCTTCATGTGTACTTTTGGAGCAGAAGGGAGAAAATGAGAGGGTAACTCAGAAGCAGCAGTTACGGAATAGGAGACTACTGCAAGCCAATGTATCACCAAAGCAACGTGGCAGTATGCAGCTATGTTAATCTCTAAGTGTCAATCATCCTCATGAAGCCCATTATCATCCAAGAGCAACAGATTTGCATTTAAAAAGTGAAAGCAAAGTTTTAGATAATGTTTCCCTCAACTTTTACCCAAACCTATGCTTTTCTCTGCTCAGTATCATTCTGACTTGTCAGGATCAACAAATTTTCCTAAAGACTACGAGGAAGGCTGGTTGTTGTCTTCAGGAAAGTCTTAGCTGCCTTCCTGAACACTATGAAGAATCAAAGCGCCTCAGTGAGCATGCTTTTACTTTCCCACAGAGGACATAAAGAATATTACTTATTTGAACACGGAAAAAATGCCATCCATCTTCCATTGATCTACTTCCTACACTTGTCTCAGCTGACAAGACAAGGTATGTCCTTATATAGTAAGATCCTCACACACTATCTGTTTTTAGGTATTACAGGGAAGGTTTTCTTAGAAAACTTCAAGAACTCTTTTAAAAAAAAATCAGCCTTTAGAAAAGATCCCAAGCACAAAAATATGCATAACCACAGGGAGGATTTTTGGCATCCAAGAGGCAGAATAGCATTCCAAACACTCATCTGAAAAAAAGAGGAACACACCTTGCAAAATGTTATGCCCTCTGAAATGACAAGCAGGCTGAGAAAGTGCACAAATAGCTGTTAACAGATCTATAAAAATGACCTAAATTAAAAACGCTCCCTGCAAAAAGAAGTTAGAAATGTAAATTCACTTTCAAAATAAGATTATTAAATAAATTATGACCCCTCAAAGCTACGTTTCCAAACTCAGTTTATCTGTACTTGAAATTGTTCAAACTACTGACATTCAAAATTGTTCCACATAGTCTGTATTCCAGTACCCTCAATAGTTTGGAAACTCACTTATCAAAAACTAAGTGGATAAAAATCTCATCCCAGAGAAACTAACTGGAAACTTTGCTTTCAGGACTCTATTTAAAAGTAAGGCTGATTAGGCTAAGGCCATAATACACAGTAACTCATTATTTCAATGTAATATATCCTTGCACTTTGGGACTGGTAGCATTTAGTAAAAAAAAAATTAAAAAATTGAACTGGACAAGTTACTGGCTTAGGGTCCAAAATAAGAGTTTGCTGAAATACTGAAATGAGTCTTTAAACGAAACTCTTCCTGGGATGACAAAAAAACTCCCATCTTTCTTTCTCCCTGTCAGTTCTCTCCACTGATTTAATTCAATGATTAGCTTTTCAAAAGCTGATGAACTAACAAAGCTTTGACTAAATAAAACCAAACATAAAAGCTTATTTTCCCATTTTAATCTACAAATTTAAAAAATGCACACAATAAGAAATTTAGTTTTAATACATCAGAAATACTGAGTTAAAACACTGTAGCAAGGGAAATTTCTTTAACTGAAAAGATTAAGTTCCTTAGAGAGGAAGAAGTAGATTTATTAGAACTTAGCATTGCAATAAAGCTATTCTTAACTGTACATTTTATTCTAATTTCCAAATAAATGCAGCTGAATACAAATCTCACCTAGGAAAGTCATCATCCTGTAGAAAACTGTATTAGAAAATGAATGACACAAGCGAATGTCAAAATTAAAGACTCCACTGAAGTGTATAAACAAGTGGGTGACATATCCTCTGATTAGCTAGAATGAACAATTTTAATACCAGAGTTATGTTTACTGAATGCAAGCCCACGTTTTTAACAGTTCTGCAAAACAACAAAATAAGCAACTAATTAAGCAGCACAAGGACAAAGAAAGCTTAAAACAGATTATTCAGATTTTGAGGCTTCAGTTGGTCAATTTAAAAATCATGATTAAAACTAAGCAGGTAGTTTACAAATCAGCCAAGTAAAAGGTCAAGGCTTCTGTTTATTATCTCTGGGTGACATCACCACTTTCCTTTCAGGACACCACCATAACCTCCAAACAACCACTTTCAGTATTATAAACCCAAGATAAAGATTCTACAAGACAAACCAATATACTTCCAAGCTATATGGACCTCATTACCATGAAAAGTTTTAAAAGATGCAATCATAAGAGAAACAGGAAAACACATAAGCTCAGCAATGAACAACCCCCCTCAACGAGCTGGAGTGAACCCAGAACTCTGGATGCAGGCACCAGACTGTTTATCATTATCAGGAAAAAAAACTCACATAGTGGATTCATGGTTTTGCTTTCAGCAATAGCATTCATAGCTCCTGGGAGGAAGGGGAGCTCTAAAAACCAGTGGCTTAAGCCAGCGGTCTGTCTCATGATCTTACATTTTTTCAAAAGTGTCACACTACAGATCTTAAACAACTTTAAAGGAATGAAATGAGTTCAAGAACGAAGTAAAGATTACTTTGAGCCACTGAACTAGGAAAAACTCATTTCCTTGTATGTATGACTTGTGGTTGGACTTGCTATAAAAAACGCAGACTATGATCAAGGCGTCTTACAGACACAGTATCATCTTATTCTCTTCTAGGTGGGATTTTTCTAAGATCTAAAAAGGCTGATCACACTCCGCAGCCTTTAGCTCTAGTGAGCTTTATCTCACTAGAAAGACAGATAGATACCATATGCAATCCTGTATCATCACTGCACAGATTTAGACAGCTATCCGTTTCCAGGATACCTCACCTCCAGGTGGAAGAAGTCCAGAGAAGACTAGTGCTGATCTGGTGGACACAGGGAGTATCTCTGCACAGGGCTGACTCACCTTGCAACAGCTCTGATGCCATACATCCTGACCCCAGGCCAAAGACCCTCTCAATCATCACAAAGATGGGATGCCACATCAACCCTGCCTGAGCCTTCATCAGTCACGCTGGCAATGGTCTCCTTCAGTAAACTGCTCTCTGCATGCTCTTCACACAGAACAGCAAGAAAGGCTGTGCAACAAACATTGTAACAACATAGGAGCCTCTCTACAAACTTGGAACTTAGGAATGCTGAAGCCCTTGCTAGAGCTATACTGTGCTTTGTAAGGGTTAGGTTGTGACCTACCCTACCACCACAAAGATTTATCCACTGGGAGCAGATACCTCTGCAGGGTTTTTGCAGCAAGCAGAAAGGTGGAAAGCCAGAGGGAAACCAACAGGCTCTGGAAGTTACACATGTTGTTCTGAAGTCTAAGTGAATTAGAAGCAAAATGAGAGCAAGTATGCTTACTCAATACTGCTCTACGCAACAGAGAGAACTGCTTGCAACAGCGATTACCTACAGGACTGAACTGACCAGGCTTTAAGGAGGAATTAACTTCACAGAGGATGGGGAGGAGGGAGACAAGTACAGGCCAACCACCTATTAACTAACCATAGAGATTAAAATTAGTCATAGTGAGGAGAAGAAAACAAAACCAAAACCTACAAACTGTTGTCAGAGCTCCACTCACAGTGCCCACAGAACTTCTCCTCTCCTCACAACATGGGGATTTAGAAACAGGACAAGCAGAAACAGTCATCTGAGAAACTGGAAGAATCTTGCCCTCTCTGCCATTTCTTCTGTATTGTCAACTGCTTGAGTCCCTGCATTTATAAAGAACTTCAACATTTACTGCTCAATACTTACCCTGGGTGGAATTCTACTGAGCAGGGTAAGCAAGAAACTTTTTCCCTGTTCAACTTCTACAGTCCCACCACAAGGGTGCAAAACCATATTGCTTCTTACCATAATATGAATCTACTACATGCTATGGATTTCAGAGGAAGACCCCAGAGATTTAGCTCAGTGTCAAACCATCAGTGCTGTGGAGCTCAAAGGGTGCCCTAAAAAAGGCAAACTCAGTTTTGCTGGTCCACATTTCTACCACTGACTTCATATATGCAGCTCCTCCCAACATATCCCATATTTTTCCCATTACATTTTTGTTTGTTTCCAACAGTAAAAGGGTAAGTGTTAGCACCTTTGATTTGACTTCTCTTTCTTCCATGATCTTTCCAGCATAATCTTGAGTCTTTGAGAACCTACACTGCCATTCTGTATATAGGCAGAACCCAGCAGTATTAGCTATGCAAAACAAGGTAATTTCAGGGTCATAATAAGAAGTGATACAAAGTTCTGGCCTTTAACTAATGCTGTATGAACAGGGATATTCTGTTAAACCAATTGCTTTCTCTTGCTACTGAAAATCTGAATAAGAAATTAAGTGGGGAACTTAAGTTCTGCCCTGAAATGATGACAGGACTGTGGCTTTCCTGGATTGTTGTCTGAATGGTCCCTGCAAAAATTTTACTACCAGCAACGTTCAAGAGTGTCTTTAAAGAAGGCTGCAGCTTGCATAAGAGACCAGTAGTTCAACCAAAGGCAATAATAGGGTATAGATCAACAGAATTTCTGCAGAGATACCAAATCAAAAAGAGAAATAAGAAAAATCTTCAGCACAAAATGAGTTTTAAGTAATTCAACATGATGTCACTTGCCCTGCAGAGGTAGCCCAGACAGACATGTTTTGAAATGAAAATTTAAATCCACGTTGGTATCACCATAGCTACTCATACAAACTTTTAAATATTTAAGGGCTTATTTCTCTAAGAGCAGAGGTTGAGCACAGGGCATGGAGGAACAGTGATGCTAGCTGGGAGTGCTCTCTCCAAACTCAGCCAGACAAGCTCCACCCTGATAGACTTTTCTCTGTCAGCAGCTTTGGTAGGATACTGAGCAGCTTACTGTAAACTTGATATCTTGGCTAATCTGAAAATAATTATCCTGGAGGATAAAAAACTGTGGAGCTGTAATAGCACAGAGGTTGCTCTCCAATGGCCGAGGCTCCTTACGGTTCACACACAAACACCGGGGCAACACAATATTTATATTCTATGCTAAACCACACGTGAAAAAATTAATTACGGCCTGATCTTCTGAGGTAGATACCTCCACCCCCGATGTCTTCATATGCAAATAAGGTAGTCAATACCCTAGAAGAGGCCTTACAGAAACGGTGTTATTCTATCAGTGTTCATGCATACCTTACCATTACACTCACCAAGGGACTTATCCAGTTCCCAGTGAGGACAGTGCATCTCCTTCAGACTCCGGAGTGCACCAATAGTTGTTCTCAAATACACTGATGTGAACGCACTGGCAGTTACTCCTCTGTGCCATGCCAAGTGTTAGTGCAAGTTACAAGTAAATTAGTCCTGCTCCACAAAAGCTTGTTAATGAAGCAGATTTGCCCAGTGCCACAGAAAACAAAATCAAAGCAAGCAAAGCAGCACAAACAGGTTTTCAAAAAAGCTGAATGACTATGTGAGATCATGAAACACCCAAATTACTATCAGTAATACTACCAGCCCAGTCAAACAGTATTTTGGGTTGATTTGGTTTCACTCTTTTACATACCATTTGAAGGTATCTGATCATCAGAGTTCTCATTCACCTAATTAGCTGGTGGACATGCTGAAAAGAGTAGAAAGCAGTAGATAGGCAGCAGTACTTGAGCAACATTTATAAAGGAACTGAAAGCAAATGAAGGAGAAGATTACTGATATTTTTCTCCCCCCAAAGTCAAAAAAATGACTAGGGTCCTTCCTTTCCCCCACTCAAAAAGAAAATGCAGTTTCACTAACCATACAGTTTTTATTACAATCTCTCAAACAGTGCAATGTCTGGAGAATTACAAGGGGGAGGAGAGATTCTTGTTTGTACATCAGGTCTGATACAGTGTGACATGCATTGCAAATATATACTACCTGCTTAAAAAGCACATATTCTGTTAGTCCAAAGTTTAAAACTTGGAAACATCATCCTTGCTTAATTCACAGAAATCAGGAAAATTTACAAGTAGAACGATTTCTAAAAGAAAAAATAGGCCCCAATTCAACTGAGTGCTTGATTTAGATTTTCCCAAAATGGATACACAAGCTCAAGTGTGTTGCTGACTTACAGCCAACAGTTACCACAAGATTTCCAGTTTCAAGCTTTTCTTACAAGCCAGCCAAGTTTAAAAACCATGGACTAAGACTCCATAATGCCTTTACGTTTAAACCATACAGACCATATCCAGTAGGACTTACTAAAGCATACAACATTGCCCTACAGAAACATCTTCAACTTCAGCCTAAACACAGCACACTTCAAATATGCATACGTGGTCCTTTACCTTTAATAACGAAGGCTTCAGTTACCAAACGCAGCATGTACAGAGGTTCACCTTTTGTTGAAAGGTCATCAAGTCCTGCTCTTGCATACATGCTGATGGCATCTCTGTACAACCCCTCCACATAATGAAGCTTTCCTAGTATCAGCATAGCTTCTGTCATATACTTAGGCTGAAAGAGAAGGAGAAGAAAAGAGTGTTTACATGGTAAAATACTAGACAGTAAGAATGAGGTACTTTGGAATAAATTAAGGACATTCATAATGCTTTTCTTTCAACACTGATAGCTCTGCAGGCCATAGCAGGAAGGATTTAAGCGTCTAGAGATCTTAGGGCTATGCTCATGAGAGCAGCAGGCAACAAAGGTCAGGCAACTACTCTGGAGCTTAGTTTGCAAATGCACAGCTTACAAGCTGCCTCTTTGGTTTCAGATGACCTACTCTATTGATTCACCAGGCACAGATAGCACATAAAAGCCTGGTGCTGTCAGAACTAACTACATACACACCAAGAAAATCCCCTGCTTTTGAACTAGGCAGAAAGCATCACTTTTTAGTCAAGAGCTTTCCTCTCCTCTGTACGTTTATTAGAAGACCAAGAATGCTCCCAAATTTTCTGACGTTATCAAAGAATTTTCAGGCAACAGCAGAAAAACAGAAGACAAGCCTGCTATTTCTAAGATTTGTTTGGTTTCTTAAGGACTGAAAACATGCATAAAACTCTGTGTAACAAACAAATCTCAGTAAAATAAATCTGTTCAGATCTTTTTTATTCTTTTAAAAGTATGAGAAGGTTCCTAAGCCTCCATATTCATTTTTTTAATACATGCAATCAACACAGGGGCAATGCTGCGCAAGCAGCCAAGTCACCACTAACAAAGAAATATCAATGGCAATTCACATAGCCAAATGTAACACTAATACCTGGAAGAATTCGGTGGCTCTGGTTGTTACTGGGGCTCAGCTATAAAGAAAGAAGGCTGGGTGGAATTCCCCTTCTTCCTCCCTCCTTTTTACTTAATAAATATGCTGACTTTCAAGAAGTTCACAATGAACTTCCCTGGAAAAGCCACTTCACACTTGCTCCCTGGAAATCAACATGATAAAAGGATAACAAACACTTCCAAGCTAACTAGCCTGTAGGTTTCAGCACCAAAAGTAATACAAGTCTAGAACAGACTACTGTAATTTATCATCTTTTTAAAGCCAGTTATGTAACTGTGCATCCAAGGGCATCAACACAGCAGCAGACATCGAGGTGGGGTCTTAAAACACTCCTAAAGCTCTGTAGCTGGGTTGACAGGCTGCTACCAACCACGCACCAAGATCACAAAATAAAATAAAAGCATAATTTTGCATGACTTCTCTGGCAGAGACTGAAAGTAACACAAGGCTGTAATCCTGGACTCACCCAAAACCTTAAGTGCCTGACAGCAGCTTGAGGGACAGTTCATGTCTGATCTGAAGCTGATCAAGTGTACACAATTCCCTCAGACCAGTAGGTCCAAGGAGCAGCAGTAGGTCACACAGCCGTGCCAGCCTGACAGCACCGTTACATGGCCATGCCCCACCACCCATGAATTCATAAATATTTATCCCGCTTCTTTATAATAAACATAAGCAGGATATATACTTGTAGCACATAATTCATTTGTGTATGAAAAACCAAGTCTCCCAATAGAAGACATTTCAAAAGGGTGTTGAATTATCAGTCAATTAGTAATACCTACAATACAGTGCTGTACATACAGGGAGATGAACAGGCAACATCAACCTCGTATCAGACTAATCATCTTAAGAAAGAAGCATCCAGTTCACAGGAATTACAATAGAGCACTTACTCGCAGTTTTCCTCTGCTTAAGATATTGGTTAGATACTGTTTAGCTTCACTCAGTTTCGGCTCATTCTTCTCTGTCAGTGGAATGGAGTCCTTCAGTTTGGCAAAGTTTTCCTTCAAACATTCTTCCAGTAGGGCCTCTGCAAGCAGCATACTCCTATGGTCCTCTGAAAGTACGTACCAACCAACAAGAAACATCACTTAGTGCCATACTGCCAATAAATAGCATTACAAAAACAAACAAAAAAATCCCCCACCTTTGAGACACAAACAGTAACTCAAGCAAGGGGATAAGGGAGAAGCAGCAAACAAAAAAGTTCCATTAACTTCTAGCTATTGGAAACCGTACATTTCCTGTGAAAAAATGAAACAACATTTCCTTCTAGCTTCAAGAGTTTCCCTAATGAATCCTTTAATTTTGACAGCATAGTTCATTCTTGTGTTGTCACTAATAGCTCACAATTTTCACCACAAAACTCGCTTTCAAAAGTGTAAGAAACACTATAGTGTATCTATTTCTATATTTCCATCCCATGGGACAACTTACCCCTATTTACCACCTATACATTACATATAGTATTAATAATCAACTTGTGGGTTGGGTTCTTTTCTGGTTTAGATTTTTTTGGTGTTGCGACCTAAGTGTTCAGCTGTATATCAAATTATAACCATAGCTCTTCCTGCTCAACTGCAGATCTACAACTTGCATAAACGAAGTACAGGTACATAAAATGTACCCAGCCTCACATGCAATCACTTCTACACAACACTGAAGAGCTTTCAGGTAGTCATTAATCTCTTAGCCAAACTTAGGGAATCACATACACAATTAAGAAATAAATATACACAACCTCTCATAGCAAATACTACTATTAAAAAAATCCCACCCATACACAGTATTGTTTCTAGAAACACAAAACTGTAGCTAGCCCCTTGCTGGAAGAAAAGTTCTGTAGCAATAACAAAGCATTACTCTTTCATAACTTGCAAGTTATGATGATATAGCAGCAAATTAACAAATAATGTTTTTACAGCAATCATACTGTTATGTCTCTTAATTAAAAGGGAACAAACTAACACAAACTTTTCAACAAATGCCCCTAAACTGCATGATGATCTCTGCACCTGGGAAGCACTGCTGCTGAAGCCGGTTCAAAGGTTGGCCACGTGGTTCTCAGCACAAGGTTCGATCTGCATCACATACACACTTGGAAAGCCTCGATTTACACGTAGGAAGACATCAACATCTCCCCCCTGACCCGTACTTTCCCACTGTCAAGTTTATTGGACCCCAGCAAGCTTCAGTTAACTCTAGGGCCACATCCTAGAAACAATCCTCTAAGGAATTGAAGTCAGAGGAGCTATTTCTAGGAATAAATTCAGCAGAACCTCTTGTACCAGTGCAGTGGTCAGGTCCTCTCCACAACCTACTGCTTTTGACTACAGACAGATAATTTTATATTTCTAAGCGAGGCTGCCTCACTTCTTACAAGCAGTTTAATTTAAAAAGAAGCAAAGTAGTGTGTTGCAACAGGAAAAAACCATAAGAATATATTTGTTGTTTATGAAACCTGCCTTACATGTAAAAGGATACTTGGATGAGCCCAAGCCTTTAAATGAAGCAGCCCCCTCCATAAACGGCGAGAAGTAATATAAAGGCATCCAGAACAGGGTAGGGAGGGGACAAGTGAGAATCAGCATCACTCGTATCGAGAAGCTGAAGAGAGACATTGCCAAACACGGAAGATTTCGGTCGGCAGCCTGGCCGCTGCCCACCCGAGCTTCTTAAATGAGAGGCAGGCACCAAGCGTAGCAGCCGCCACCTGCGTCCCGCTGCTTATCCAGGTGCGGGAAACATCATAAAGGCAGCGGAGTCGCCGAGCAGGCGCTGCTGCCCCCCGCTCCGCGGCCAGCCCCAAGCAGTGCATTTCCCCTCGCAGCCCAACAGGTTCGGGAGCGCTGACATGAGAGGAAGCACAGAATTATCCTCCTGAATGCCGTCTGCTGGGCTCCCGCCGCCTCTCCTCGGCATCCCTCCCTCCCTCCCGCGCCTACGGGGGACACCGGATGACACCCTACTCCCTCCGCCAGCACCCTGCCGCTCCCCGGCCCACTCCCACAGCCCCGGGAGACGGGGCAGGGGCAGTTCCCACCCACGTCAGCCCACTGGGACGGGGGCTGCCGAGCCCCGGGCGGTGGCAAGGAGCTACAAGCCGTTCCCTGGGCGGTCCGGTAGCGGCGGGCTGCCCCGCTCTGTTCTGCCCAAACCCTGCCCGTCCCTCGCCGCCGCTTACCCGCGTCCTGCGCGCCCGCCGCTGCCTTGTGCGGGGGCCGTGCGGGCGGCAGCAGCTGCCGGGCCAGGTGTCGGAGCTGCGCCCACTGCCCCTCCGCCCGACACCGCTCAATTTCCCCTTCCAGCTTCACGTGTGAGTGCAAGCCCTTGGCCGCCATCTTAGCGCCGGGCCAGGCCTGCCCCGCCCCGGTCCGCCCGGCGTGGAGTCCCCGGCGGCAGCGCCCGGGAGGCGCCTGGAGTGTGTGCGAAGCGGTGGTTCCGGGAGGGCGGTCCCTGCCCCGTCCGCCGCCAGGTGCCCGGCGGGGCGTGCGAAGGAGGGACGGGTGCAGCCGCAGCGGCTCGAGGCCTGCGACCGAGGACGGCGGCTCCTTCACAGCCGCTCCTCCCTCTGCCGGCTCTCGCTTGACGCCTGGGCTAGAGCCGTGCCCAGCCGCACGGGCAGCCGCTGTCCCGGCATGGGGACCCACCAAGGGCACTGCGCCTTCCTGACTGCCCTCGGCATGCCGCACACAGCGGGCCTGAGGAACGCAGGCATCACCGCTGGGGCCCCGGGGCTCCCTTCCTCGGCGGCAAGGGCCGGGGTGTTGCACCCTTACCGAGGCCCTCGGAACCCACCTAAAATAAGCTCCCGACAGCCACCACACGACCCCCTTTAGTAGCGACTACAGCTCCAACCAACCAGCCAGCGTGTAACGAGCCAGCAGCTCTAGCCGCTTCCCAAGGTTGGTGTTTGCTCTGAGGGTTATAAGCTTGAGAGGCAAAGGCAGCTGCTATTTAGACATCAAATACAAAAATAACAAGACCTTCAACATTTCACAAGAGGGGGAAGCAAACAAACAGTTTATAAACTACAGAGGGCAGCGGTGCCAGGGCACTGTGGTTCCCAAGCAAGCAGCAGGGAGGGGAAGGCGCAGCCGACCCTGTGTGGAAGGGGCTGCAGGGAGGCGGCGAGGGAAACGCATAGGGCTGGGGACAGCATAATGACGGGGCACATGTCAGGCTCACATAGAATGTTTTGGGTTGGAAGGGACCTCCAAAGGTCATCTAGTCCAACGCCCCTATAACAAACAGGGACATCTCTAACTAGGTCAGGTTGCTCAGAGCCCCATCAAGCCTGACCTTGAATGTCTTCAGGGATGGGGCATCAACAACCTCCCTGGGCAACCTGTTCCAGTGTTCCACCCCCCTCTAAGAACTTTTTCCTAATGTCTAACCTAAATCTACCCTTTTCTAGCTTAAAACTATTTCCCTTCGTCCTGTCACTACAAACGCTTGTGAACAGGTCTGCCCCTGCCTTCCTATACGCTCCTTTCAGGTATTGGAAGGTTGCTGTAAGATCCCCCTGGAGCCTTTTCTTCTCCATGCTGAACAACCCCAGCTCTCTCAACCTGTTTTCATAGGAGAGGTGTTCCAGCCCTCTGATCATGGCTCTTCTCTGGACGCACTCCAACAGGTCCACAGCCTTTTTGTGCTGGGGGCTCCAGAGCTGGACACAGAGCTCCAGGTGAGGTCTCACCGGAGCAGAATCACCTCTCTCGACCTACTAGCCGCGCCTCTTTTGATGCCGCCCCCATCTCAACGTCCGCGCCCACAAGCCCCGCCCCGCGGAGGGCGGGGCGGCCCCACCTGTCCCTCCGCGAGGGCGCTACGTGGAATTCCAGGAGTGGTGACGTAGCCGCCGCTCACGCAAAGGCGCAGCCAATAGGTGGCGGGGAGGGGCGGGTTGGGGGCTGCGGCGCGTGCGCCTGGCCGGAGGTGACGCCGGGCATGGTGTTCGGCCTGCACACAGCTGAGTTGCCCCTGCTCCCCGTCATAGGGAGGCCGTCGGAGGGTGCGTGGCTCGGCAGAGGGGCTTCTCAGCCCGCCCCGGTGGCCAGGGCGGGAGCGGGGTGTGCTGCGGCCTGGGCGGATGGGCGGCGGGCCCAGCCCCCTCCCGCCGCGGCGGGGGCTTCCCTGGGGGCCCCGACGGGTGGGGAGCCACGGGAAGAAGGGAGGTGGGTGGCGGCCTGCGCGGTGCCAGCTGTCGGGGCCTCCGGCACCACTCCGTGCCGAACCGGCTGCAGACTGGGGGTTGCTTCAGCGGGCGCTGATGGAGGTGGGAGAGAAGCAGAGGAGCCGAACCCAACAGTCACTCTGCTTGCCCAGCTCAGATGTAATGACCGGGTGCCCTGCAATGACCATTGCGTTTTTAAGAGTTGTGCGTTATATGGGGGCTTGCAGTCTTAACAGATCTGCTAATTAGATGCAGCCTCCTCGAGACCTTAACCGATCTTTGCTGCCCTAGCCGCGGGGTAGGTTGTGTGAAGCTGGCACGGTTGTGGGTCTGGGAGCTATGTGGAGACCCAAGCGTGGCTAGGAGTGCACATTTGCTGCATGAAAAAAAGTCATTCTCTGAAAATTACTACATACTTCCTCCAAATAGGGACACTCACATAAATTCTTAATTGGAGCTCTCTGTTTTTCTGCTTGCTAAGTGTTTGAAATGAAGCAAGTTCTATTCTAGAACTTAGTGGGGCTATTTCTAAGCCTTCTGTAAATCTTCTGAAAGTAGATTGCATTTTTAATCTTTTTTTTTTTTTTGAGGGGGGGAGTGTTTTCCTTCTTGTAGATCATGCTGGCCCAAAGGATTTTTAGAATATGTTTGCTGTTCTTTCTGGCCACATTCTTCATCTCTACCCTAACTGAGGAACACGTAGGAGAGAGTCAACATGCAAATATTCGCCTTGATAAGAACTTGGTACAAGATAAAGAGTATGTGTTCCATGTTCTAAAAATGTAAACTTTACTTCTTAAAGATTTTCTTATCTGTCAAGTCTTGTTACTTGAGTTGGACTTAAGTCTAGGGGCACCTTCTCAGGATGTTGTATGATTAGCCAGGCATGCTTGCTCAGTAAGTTTGTAGAGATACTAGACCAAGAAAGGTTTCTCTGGAACCTTTAGCCCTACTCATAGTATAAATAATTTCTTATAAGAATCCTGCTTACCTAGAGCAGTGTACTTTAGACAAAAATATTCTGAACAGGTGGAGTGAGAGGGTTTTTTTCTCATTTGCTTCTTCATACAGGCAAAACAGTGGTAGCAACAAATAAAACTCCCTATAATACTTTATGTTTAGCTGAGAAATATATTACTCCAGTTTCTGTGCTTTGGAAGATAGGCAAAAGGGGATTTGGGGCACTGCTTCAGTTGTTTTGATAACCTGCTAAGTAGGCAAGAAGTAATAGAAGTAGCTGTTTAAGGTATTAGAGGTCACTACAACACCTGTAACAAACAACCTTTGTGCCTCCTCCATCTTAGTGTAAAACTGTAGCTTTCAGTTGTCCTGATTATCCAGGGTGCTTTTAGAGAAACAGTGTTTTCTATGTACTTGCCTGTCAGATCAAAGACTACATTTGATGTAAACAGTATTAAATATTAACTGATGGATATGTTGTGGGTTTTCTATCTTTTTTTTCTTAGCCACATCATGGAACATTTAGAAGGTGTTATTGAGAAACCGGAATCTGAGATGTCTCCACAAGAGTTGCAGCTTCATTACTTCAAAATGCATGATTACGATGGCAATAATTTGTTAGATGGTTTAGAGCTTGCTACTGCTATATCCCATGTTCACAAAGAGGTAGGTGGAATCTTGCAATGGCATGTGTGTTTGGAAACCATTCTGACTCTCTAAAAACACTTTACAATGGGACAGAGCGGTTACATCTTCAATGCAGTTACGGTTTTGCCTGAAAATGAGATTACTTTCCTCCCCTGATAGTTTTGGTTTGATTTATAAATGTGCTAGCTTTATCACAGCTTTCCATGTCACACTGCAGTTTTCAGTAAGTCTCCACTGAAGTTTAAACTTCAGAGTGAGGAGGGGACTCTACAGTGAAAATGATTTGACAGGGGATACTTTGGATGGAGAGAAAGGGAAATTATTCAAAATGGGATAATGCTCTTGAGAGCTTACAGAAATAGCATGTGATACAATGCTGTTTGAGGTTCTAAGGCTGCTGTTTTCAACTCCAAACTGTCACTGTTGTGGATACACAAACAGTAGGAGACCTCTTGCACAAAGGAGAAACAATCACATTTGCCTTTTTCTAAAGCTAATTTCTCTTTTCAGCTCGAAACATTTAAGAACAAAGTAGGAAGATACAATCATTACGAAGACAATGCTAACACGTTATCTCATACCCACCTTTTGATAGTTACAATTCAGAGTAGTGTGACTTCCTGTGTACACCTGTGGCAAAAAATACCCAGCTGAGCACAGAATAATGACTTGCTGTTCCTTGTGCAAAGGCATTTCTTTGTTTTTCCCTTTGCAAGGGGTGCTACTAAGAATTTTACTGACTTTAAGCTACAGTGCTGGATTTTTTCACTACTCCCTGACTGTTAAGCTCTGCATTTTGTAAGTTCTGCCCCACAGGAAGAAGTTTTTGTACTGTCCAGAAAATATAGTGTCTATACTACAAAAAGATAAAAATTAAGAATAGATCCACCATTATGCACTGTGCTATTCAGCTTTTAGAACTTCTGGCTAAGAATATTATGTGGGTACAGAGTGCTTGTTTGGAAGTCCAGAGAACTTGAACTTCAGAGCTTACACCTGGTAAAAGTTGCTTATATTGGTATAAAGGATTACATAAAACTTAGTGCCAAATTAGGCACCAAACAGGAATAGCTTAACAAAAATTTAGTTGTCCATAATCTGTTAGATATACCTCTAGGTGGGAAACGTTGCTAAACTGTTCATTTTGGTTTTGTAGGAAGGTGGTGAACATACCCAGGCAATGAAAGAAGAAGAGCTGATTAGTCTGATAGATGATGTCTTAAGAGATGATGATAAGAACAATGATGGATACATTGACTATGCAGAATTCGCAAAATCACTGGAATAAGGTTTTGCAGGGGGCTTGTCTCCTTCTAATTACATGGAAATGTGAACCAGTATAATGTGATTTATTACTGTCTCATATAGACCTCTGTGCTGTGAGAAGGAGAGGTGTACCAGTTCCACCTGAATTTATTTGAAAGTTGTAGATATGTTAAGAGACTGGCTAACTCAGAGCGAGAGCCATGTTTGACCAAACGTAGCTACACATTTGAATCTTGAAATATGGAAGCATCAACAGTACTGACACATAGGGTACAGCTGGCAAAGTCTTAAGTAACTGTGTGTGAATACTAAATAGATCATATACAATCTAAATCTCAGTTTTTTATCATTGGGTTATACAGTACTTGTTTGCTTACATCTTCTATTTAAATGTAAAAAAAATAGAAAGCAAGAAAAGATTACTGCGTATAGTTGTATTTCAAGGATAAATGTCCTTACCTTCCCACTAATTCCAAAGGAAATTGGCATTTAAGTACAGGTGCTTGAAACAGCAATTGTAAGAGAAAAGCATTTGTATGTGGTTTGTTTGAGGTCCGTGTGATACCATATGGACTTTAACATAGTCTCTGAAGAAATTCAGTGTTTTTAAAGATACGTACCTCCTAGTATACCCTTGCCTTTTACATATAAATATATATACATGTTTTTCAATTTCTTCTAGTCCTTCACATATTTACTTCTTATATCTTTAACAGGTTAGTTTTTTTCTCTACCTTCTGTGGGGTTTTCTTAAGAAGATGAAAGTATTTTTATTACATTGATATGTTGTATTAATGATGTGTAGCATTTACTAGAGTAGCTTCTGCTATCTCAATTTGAAGGTCATAGTCACAGTAAACCAGTTTAAAAGCTTCTGTTCAATTTGGCTTTTACAGTATTAGCCAGGACGATAATCTAAGTGAGCAAGTAATGCTGCCTTGTTGAGGTTTAAGTTCATGTTCCTTGACACTTAAATTACAGTATTACTTTCAGGAGGTTTCATAACAGTTTCAAGATACTTGTATTTGCAAATTAATGTCGTTCTAGGAATGTTTTCAGTGTCTTGACTCAATACTTGATAAATAAAAACAGAATGATGTTAGAGAAGATATTAGAAGAAGTATTGCTGTGTTATTGGTATTTGGTGACTCTAAAAGATAACTGAAATCTTAAATTGCATTAAATCATTATCCATTAATAGAGGATCTAAATGTTAGCATAAAATGTATAAAGAACTATTTTCTGTACAAAATTATTCTTATACAAAAGAAACACATTTGTAAAAGAAATTATTTCCTCTGTTTAAATGTTTGTGCAGTGAATCCTGAGTGTCAGACTTTTTTCTTATATTGATTATTTGTTTTGATACCTTATTGGCCAGGGTTTTGTTGGTTTTATAAGCAGTAAAAATAAGTAGGAGTTCATGCACTTCTGGTAAGTGCATATTTTAGGCTGACACACAAGATGTGTTGCTAGCTCTCTTCTTACTCAGGCCAACACCAAACTCAGCAACATCCCCTCAGCATAACTTCATCTTTTATTCTTTATCTGTTCGTTCTTCATCTCGAATCAGCCAAAGGGGAACACGCTACTGAGAGAGCAAGCACATCAACTGCCCCCCAACAGGAACTCTCTTCAAACTGATCAGCTCCTTGTTACTTCTCACAAACTGGTCAGTTCCTGGTTGATACATCTCTAGCCTCACCCCCCACCCCAACCATGATTATGTGGGGGAAGGCAGGGCCTCACACATGTGGGCCAGGTTCTGCCTCTGGGTCCTTGGGGAACCACTTGAGGAACAAAACATGTTGCTGGGTTGACTCATCCATAGGTCAGTTCCAACTTGGGGCCCACAGCCCAGCCTCCAGCACTTCACAAGGCTGGAAGTCCTACTGAGAAATGTACCTAGTTTTCTGATGTATTTTTAAGCTCATCTCTGTTACTAGCAGTCATCTTTAAAAAAAAAAAAAAAAAAAGTTCTTTCAGTTAAAAGCATTTTAAAATTCTCTCTTGAAGGTAATTAATCTGGAGTGAATGTTGAGTAAGGAGAAAGTAGAAAATGCTTGTGGGTAGGAGGGAAGAAGAGGTTAAGCTCCTCAGCTTTGGGCACTTAAAGCAGGTTGTCTGTAGACCTGCCAACTCTTACGTGCTTATTGCATAAGCTTCTGAGTTTGGGATTTATTTGGGATGAAAGAGCAAGACCAGGGAACTGACTTTTATGTACTGCTTTCAAAAATCACGGTTTTCTTATCAAGCACAGTCTGTGAACTTAGTCCAGCAACTGCCTGTGGGGCACATTTATGTATGTATGCTGTATTTATAGACATATTTATTAATTGCTATTGTATATGGCAAAACCATGCACCATATAAGTTATATATCAGAAGTAATAGTAATGAATAGTAAATGTAGGTAATGTGAACATTGCTTACCAACTATTTTAAACTTTTTAAGAACTCAGAAGTACTTATAAATATAAAAATTATTTACCGAAAATAGGAAACAAAATTGGCACCTTTGATTTCATGTTATATGAAGAAAGATCAACCCAAAATTTCTGCTTTCCTAGAAAGACTAGTTCCAGAAATTCTGCCCAAGCTGAAACCTGCATCATTGTGTCTTTACTCAGCCTGCTAAAACAAATGCATGTACTTAAGTGCACTTAAATGGTTTAATAGCTGTCTAGGTGGCTTTCTCAGTTGAGAAGTGCAAAATTGCTGAGAGCAATGGTGAATCAGACCTTTTTTTTTAAATACAACTAGTTTTCATACTAGTTGTAGCTCATGCAGGACCCTAAATATGCTGGTACAGGTCATACATACATATAGTATTTTCTGTTTCATATATAAAATATACAGCCTTTACAGCTGAATTGGTCATCAAAATACACGTGTTTTAGCTTGTATAGAGGAGTACTGTCTCTATTCCACAGATAAGATAAATAACAAAGCAAAAATGATATAGGATTTACTGAAGGTCAATCATATCCCTGGCAGAAACAGAAAACCAGGAGAATGCTGTGGTTCGTGATCTAAACCTCTCCCTGGTCTATGATCTCGGGCGGGGATCATTATTATTTATTTCCTCACTAGATGAGAACACATCTGGCCTTGCATTACTGTATGTTATGCGCCCAGTTTAAAGTATCTAGATTATCTGCTTTTACTTCACAAAAGATCACGTAATCTGGCAGCTAAAGACAGTACTTGTTCTTAAAACACTCCTAAACATATACAGTCTGTATATGAAGGAGAAAAATCGTAACCGCTTGTCCAGAGCCCATCAGAATGCTGTTAATGACAGAAGTGACTACCTAGAACTTGGCAGCAACAGTTTGTCTGCGTATTCATGCAGACTTTACTAGCTTTTTTTACTATTAATAATAACTATAAACTCAAAATGTCTTAGATTCATTAAGGAGTGGTTACAGACTTACAAATCCTGATTTTGTCTGAAATATTTTTTAATACTACACAAGTGGAACAGCAATTGAGGAATAATGTCATAATCGATACAGCCACTAGAGAGCGCATTGACATCGCACATTCGTACTTGGAGCAATTCGACAACGTGCGTTTCTCTAAACCATCACCACTACCCTGATTATAGACAAGGCTTGCTCCTCTGTCTTCCAACACCATGTTGCCAGTATGATACCCACGTCTTTATCAGTTTACACCTGCCATAAAAATTGCCCCTAGCTGGGACTGGTTACTGGTAATTAATTTTCATTGTTTAGGGAATCCAGATCGATCTGAAGTGATAGTAAAGAAACTTGTATTGTAATATTGTCAGTAAAAATAATTGTGTAGTAGGAAAGCTTTCTAATATAAGCACTGTGCTTGACCTGACTTCTTGACCGTCTCTAGTTGACTGTGAGAGGGTCCTTGAGGTATCTGTAGTGATGTCAACCAACATTCAAGAACATTAGAGGGTTTTAGTGGAATCTGAAGTTGTACTGGTTTTACATTAAATATCAGTGAGAGCTTCTGTCACTGTTCTGTCAAGGCGTAGGTCCAGTGTGGTCTCATCAGTCATTTTTGCCCAAAGTGAAGCTTATTGCTTTTTTCTTCCTCTCCCCCATTACAGTCTCACTGCCTGCCCATTGCACCGTGAAACAGATGCATAATATTCTAAGTTTTTAGTAAACAAATCAGGGCAAGAAGCGTTGCGCACCTTAGTCTGGATTATTTATTATCACAAGGAATTTGTGTTCTAAATGTTTCATCAGCATAGATCCTCAGCCTATGTTGATGGAAATCCATTATAAGGGCAGTTAATAATGCCTTACAGGTGGTTTTTCTGAAGTTACATTTTTCTCGCCATTCTTCATGCTAAATTATGAACAGCAGCTTAAATCTTAAGGGCTAATATGTACTGTAATTATCACTACCTTCATCAGCTGTAGGTAGAGGGCAGTGTAACATATGATTCAAGGTCTACTGCCAGATGTGACAGTATGCAAGAAATCAGTACTGCAGTGAACATAGTGTCAACTTCTGCCACTTGATCCAAGTGACTGACAGCACTAGATTTCAAGAAGGCAGATGTCAATAAACTCAGAGAATGGATAGGAAAGATCTCGTAAGAGGCAAGTCCAAGGAAAAAATGTATTATGTAGAACTGTCAGTTCCTTCGAGAAATACTAGTAAGAAAACAAATGCAACCTATGCCATTTGAGAGGAAAGTAAGGAAATTTAGCAGAAGTCAGCTAAATCACAACTTTTTAATTGACCACAAGCATAATGGAGAGAGGTAATCTGTAAAGAAGAAACTAGGTCAGCTGGTTGAGAACCCATACAATACTCCATTCATGGTGGGGTCAAGGGGGTGTATACAGTTAGTAAGGACGAAAATGCACAAAATGCAACTAGCAAAACGTACTAAAAGAAATTTTTATGGGCAAGGTTGTAAGAAAAAACAAAGGGAAGTTTGGATCACTACTCAAAAATGGAGGGTGCTATCAGCAGAGGGTGTGAATGAAGCCAAGGAGTTTTTAATTATCTTTTTCATCAACCTTTACTAAGAAAGTCAACAGTGCAATTATTACTTGGAAAAAGGGGTAAAATTTCAGCCTAAAATATGCAATACCTGCTTAGAGAGTAACCAGTTAAGTTAGATGTTTTCTAGTTGTCTGAGTTTGATCAACTTTAGGAGTCTTAAAGGGAGGGTGAAGTAGTGGCCGCAGATGTCATATAGCTTGAATATTAATTATTTAATGTAATTTTTTTCAAGGCCTTTAGCAGTATTTCCTACAATACCCTCATGAACAAGCTGGTGAACTGTAA
The DNA here is from genome assembly GCA_013401335.1 of Brachypteracias leptosomus. Taxonomy (NCBI): domain Eukaryota; kingdom Metazoa; phylum Chordata; class Aves; order Coraciiformes; family Brachypteraciidae; genus Brachypteracias; species Brachypteracias leptosomus. The sequence goes on from VYZX01011407.1 coordinate 109,270, forward strand.
TCTAAATGAAACTGCTGTGGGAAGGGGCAGGAGGTCAAGTCTGATTGGGTAACTGTTTCCATAGGGTAATTCCATGTAACCCATCAAAATACACATTTTGCGAGGAATTCTGTGGGCCTTAGTCCCATATCACATTTTATTTTATGTTTTCATTGAAGGCATAGGCGTTGGAATATGAAGTGATTATTAAACTTGAAGATGGAGCAGGGAAGGACTGCAGATGTTATAGATGCTAAAAGATCAGAATTTTAAGTGATCTTGATGTATTTAGCAAAGTCATCTAAGATGGATGGAACACAATAGCACAGAATACCATGCTTACACAGAAATACTCATCTGTAGTTGCATAACTGTCTAGGTACCAGTTCACAAGAGAAAAATCCAGGGACTGTAGTGGAACAAGCTGAACAGGTGTAGCATAGCCCTCATAACTTAAACTGGGATGTCTAAAGGGTCTTAAAGACTACTGAAACTGTCCACATGGGCTGATCCCCATCATTAAAGATCCATCTGGAAGACTGTGTCCTGTTTAGGGCACTGCATTTCAAGAAAGATATGAACTAGTTGGCAAGAGGCCAGAGGAGATCAGCAAAAATGGACAGAGGTCCAAAAAATATGAGGGAATATTGCAAGAAATGGGGAGGTTTTTTGCTGAAGGAGTAACAACTGAGAACAAGGAAGGTTAACAGTCTTCAACTAAAAAGCTGTTGCAGGGAATAAGGAAATAATATGTTCTTGGTGGAAAGATCAGGAAGAATAAAACAAAGAGGCTTAAACAACTTGGAACATTTAGACAAAATTTCAATATCAGTTATAAGATACTGTAGCTTGGGTTGACATGATTGTAACTTGGTCTTGAGGTAGAAAGGTGGAGTTAATGACTTCTCCAGATCTTCTCTGGTGGAAGCCTGTCTCTCAATGAGTCAATGGCTGTCAATATCTGTGTGCACTTGTATCAGGAAGAGAAGTTCCTTACAGTGGGTTCCACAGCTGAGAGCCAAACACAGGAACTGACCACAGGAAGCCTGTGCTCAGCTCCAGGTCTCAGACAAGTCTTCTCCAAGATCACAGACCATCATCCTCTCTCTGCTGTAAGCCTTTCCTCTTCATAGGCTCTTTGTAGACCCTTACTAAGCCAGACATATTCCAGTTTTCCCCTAATCCATCTAGATGTCAGTTTTCCCTCTTGAAAGCCCCTGAAAACTGGTTCATCACTTCCACCTTCCAGTCAGGCAGTTCTTCAGTCCCAGAAGACAATGACAATTTGGGCAGTCCTGCTGCATTCAGTTCCTGTGCCACATGGCAGAGCAGTCTGCGACCAGCAATGTTCTGCTCAGTCCTGTAAGGGTATGATCACTGTCACCAGCATCTAAGTGCAAAACTCTACCAAGTTTCTACTGAGCATTTTCAAAATGTGATTGTAAAGAGCCAGAAGTGAACATTTTGAACCAGAATGAGGGGAACGGCATATCCCTGACTCTGAGATAATGCTTTACTTAGGATTCAAGTCCTAGCTTCAGAGCATAGAGATACCAAAGCTTCTGCAAAAAAGAACAATAAAAAGACTGGTAAAGAGTCTTTAAAATGACAACGTGAATTCCTAGCCCTATTTTCAGCAAATAGTCAACTATTTCTGTTGACACTGAGAATATAGTGTAAGAATATCCACACTGAGTCCATACAAAGGTCCATCTAGCCCAAGAGCTTGCTGCAAATAGTGGCCAAGGACAGATGCTGATGAAATAATAAACAGAGTAAGCATGGTGTCATACTTCTCCCAAATGCATACACTGTCTCCAGTGATTTGTAGGTCAAGGGCTTGACTTCAACAACAACAAAACCAACTAAAGGCAGAAGCTCAGAAAGATCAAGGCTTAAATGCTAGAGTCTGGCAACATTCTTAACTAAAAACAAGATCTCACGGGACACAGGTAGTGTCCCATGGTCAATGACTGGTACATTCTGGGCAGCCTTTACTGTTGACATTGCTATGCTATAGCCTTCAGTACAAGCTAAGGGGATGGTGCAGTGGGTAAGTTGTAATCCCAGGAAGCCTCAAGAATGCAGTGGTATAGCACAACTATACTGTTTCCAGATGTCACATATTTCTTACTTAAAGTGAGAGACACCGAAAATTGTCTAATGAATCTGTTTTCCTCTGGTTTTGGTCATACTTAAAAAACCATCTTTAAAAAATGGCCCAATTAGGAGAGAGCCATAAGCACGTATTTTGAAATAAATCCTCTTTAAGAATAGAACATTATCCCTCAGAACTTATTTTGTCATAAAACCAGAAATAAGTCACACAAAAATATATGCTGAAAAATAATATTGACTTAAGTCTCATCATGTGTGGCTCACAGCCATCAGAGACTGACATATTGACACAAATCATGGTAGCTATGATTTTTTTGACCCAGGGAAGAGCATTGGGATGAGCAGAATGAGATCTGAATGCTGTTCCCTTTGGGAGAGGTCTCTAGGGACTGTGCAGAGAAGGGACTGTAAAGCTTCAGCATGGATTGCAGTGGGAGTCAGGAAACACACAGGTGAGGCTTTTAGACAGTAGTACATGCAGATAGGACTAGTCTCAGGGAAGGAATATGTTTGCTTAGGAGGCATGAAGGGTTTTTTAGAACCCTTACATATGCCGCTGTAAATTTATGAGAACATTGGCCCTGACTAGTTGAGTTAAGATCTCCAAAGAATACATAATGCATATACATACACACACTGAGGCAGGAACCACTTTCAGTAACCAAATAATTCTGTCACCAGACAGCCTAAAACTGTTCAAAGGCACCATTTCTAGCCAAGACCAACAGATTTGAAATATTTTTTTTGAATCTCTAGGTAGATGAATTTTCAGGATATGACAAGCCAAGAAGTCTTTAGGAAACTCTCCAAGCAGATGATCTCATTATTTTTAGCCATCATCTCTCTTAAACACCTTGACCAGTTTCCTTCAACTCTTCCAAAAAATCTGTCCCAAAATAAGAGTATGCCTGTGAAGTTGTGGGTGTATCGGGCTAATTTTGGCAAAGTGAGGAATAGGAATTAAATCAAGTTTATACTGGAAACTTAAGGACATCTGCAGTTTACTGAATACTGTTCAGTGTGATCTATATAATGCATGATCTTTCCATTGTAGCAAAAATATAAAGTGCTTTTATTATCACCAAGAGAAAAGACCACTTCCTCCATATGAAGTCCTACCTATGAGACAAAAAGTCCTGGCAGGCCATGCAAGTATTTTTGCTTCCTCCCACTAAAATGTTTATAGGATCCAGATTCATTTCCTAAAGTCTGGCTTGAGGATTTGTGCAGAGTATTACACCATGTTGGCAGTGCAGAATGATGACAATTTCTGACTGCAGATGTGTTTCTACCACAGACATTATTAAAATTGCCAACATACCCAACTAGCTTTAAATTAGGTAGCTAAGGTACTCCTAACACCATGGCAATACCATTACAAAATACAGCACAACTGCAAAACCCACTATAAAAGCAGAGTACAGTAAATGGTCAGATATTTTTTTCACACCATCCTAAACACTGTCTTCCTGGGATAATGTTACTGATTGGACCCACGCTATCTAGGTTAATTGGAATTCAGGTTTGCCAGAGCTCTAAATCATCTGAAGGTCCAGTAGTGTGGGTAGTTAACTGAAAATAATCTGGGTGGTTATAAAGTCTGCCTCTAGATAGTTCCTAGCCAATAGCTCCTACAATTCACATTGATGCCCAGTTTGGGAAAACATAGCACACACAGAGTTTTTACTAAGATCTGGAAGTTTTCTGGATTGCTCAATAGTTGAAGAAAAGCTCCTCTAGGGCCCTTACACAAGCCTTCTTTGATTTCAGGGGCAGTCAGAGGTCCTTTCCAGGGGCTTATAAAGCTCACTCTAATAAAAATATCTGTAGGGGAATGGTTATATAGGCTGCAGATCAGAGAGCTCCTTTCCACCCAATGTGCAATTGAGCTGTCATCTGCAGACACTACTCCCAGAAGTAGCGTATCATCCTCAAGGTTACTTTAAGTCCACTAAACCCCATACTGCTTCTGGCCTGCACCCATGCCACTTATTTCTAGTCACCAAATGGCCTCCTAATACAACCACCTCACCTGGGGACAGCTCAGTTCAGTCTGAAAGCTCTTCTTATTGTCCTCTCCAGTATTGTTTGAAAATGCAGAGAAAAAAAAATATTCAGTGGTCCAAATTAAAGTCATTCTAAAAGCTGCCAAACTATCTTCAGGACCTAGAAACTTCAGCCTGATGCTTCAACCAGAAAGATCTGAAAAACTGGTCCTGATCCTATATGACAGGGAATGACAGACAGAAATACGACAACTGGGCAGCAGTGGAGAAGATAAAGGGAGAGCAGAGGAGAGCTATAGAGCCATCATACATACCCAAACATGAGATGTGCTCAAACTTAAGTCATTAGATGCCATCTTCCCAAATTGTGCTCTGTGGTAATGTAATGTCAGTCTGCTTAAGACAACTTCTGTCAACAACATAGGCTACAATATGGGACTAAGTATGTCAGTGGACCAAAGTACAGCCTCAAAAGACATTGGTTAAAACTGTCAAGAATGTCTACCAAATTGAGAGCCTTGGACATAGGAACCTCTTAAATTTAGTCTGTTTAGCTGCAAATCCCAACTTCAGTCTGAGCACTGACCGCTGGAGAGCACCTAACTCCAGATATTTTTCCTGATCCCTCAAGAAAGGAAAAATGTACAGATAGTCTCTGAAAATTTGTGTTCAAGTGACTTTTCAGTGATATATGACCTTGGAAATGCCATGATTATTCATCTAGGCCCTTCCACACATAAAACTTCAGTTTCTGGTGACATACAGCATGGGAAACTTCATCTCAAGCAGCTGAAGCCTGACACAATTATAAGCAATAAGAAACAAGGCCTTCTAATGGAAACTGTTAGACAGCATTAGCTATTGGGCCACTGTCATCTTCACAGCCAGAGAGTGATTTAATCTGCCAGTTATGTGAACACTAGGAGTGATGAATAGGTCTTTGTATTCATTCACAGCAAGCACATACCCAGAATGACATACGATGGGGGAAGGTTTTGTCTGATAGTCCACTGGATCTCTAAAGAGACAAGTTTACACAACACAGCTATCCAAAGTGCCACAAAAGATACCATCCACATTCAGAAGGGGGGATTCCCAAGGTGGCTGACTAGTGTCCTTCCTCCTCAATTTATCTTGTTCATTGTTACCTACACAACTTAAAAGCCCCACATCAACAAAGTTGCCCAGTTTTTCCCTCAGTTTTAGCCATACATTCTACCTTACAACTCCTCCTCCCAGGAGAGGTATAGCTTCTGAAGTCATCTGTGTTGTAACTGGTGTGAAAAACTGGAGTCTATCACTGGCCACACTTCAACACATCTCATTTCATTTTGGCATTGCCCTCAAAGATTATTTCTAATGTTCAGATTAATATGGCCCTCTTTATTTTTCTATTATTCTTGTAATCAGTTACTACTTAGTATTTAATTCCAGTGTGGTCAAGGTACTTAGATTTTATTAGCTCAGTCAGACCCTAAATGACATGAACAATATTTTCCCTCTCTGTTTTTGCTTCTTGAGCTGCCCTTAAACATAAATAGTCTTGACTCTTAAGGGTCTTAAGCTGACCTTGGGAGGAGGAACAGCAGAGAAGAGATCTGTGTGGACGACTGGGAATGGTGGTATAGAATTTGGAAAGGATTTGGCACAGCTGCCTCCACCAGATCTGTGACAGGGATTTGAGATACTATGGCCACAGCATGAAGGCTTGACTGCCTTCTATGCTGCTAGGGTGTCCTCTCCCAGCAGAGCATGGTGCTACTAGAGAAAGTGGGGGAATCTTTCCCTGTCCCTTTTTTCTGCAGGTCAGACCTAGGTTTCTGGAGAACAGTGAGCATCCTCAGTGGGCAGCTGGACTCCTACTTTGGAGTATCATGAAAGGTTTGAATGGTGTCCATCACCACCAGAAAGCAAACCATTCCCCAAGGTGCAAGACTGTTAGGGATGACTCCTAACTTTTATCTTATCTGGCCACTGCAAAAGAAACTACTGAAGTGCTGGTAAGCCGTGAACTATGAATAGGCATTTAAATCCATCCCTATTCAATGAAATGACAGGAATGAAGTGCTTGGAGTGTGATTAAGTGCTTCACTGAAAGGCATAAACTTTGAACCAAATCAGTTGTCAGAGAACGGGAGATAAGAGGAGGGAACATTCACCCACAGCCATTACTTCTGAAGACACAGGAAGGGGTTTACTGTCCAGTGTGATTGAAGCTAGCTGCATTTGGGAACCATCAGACCAGAGATGTAGTTAGACTGGGACACTACACAAGGGTAGCATTTGCCATTTAAACACTGCAGAGAAAGACCATGCAGTACCATATCTGTAAAGATGCAAGTCACTTCAGGCAGTTAATAGGTTCATTGAACAGTCATTAACCCAGATAATTAGCGAAAAAGCACCAGCTTCTCAGCATGTTCTCTCCTTTTGATAGATGGCTCCCAGAAGTCATGCGTGATTTTCATAAGGCAAGATAATAAGCTGTCAGTCATAGGAAGCCTAGAGTGAACCACACAGAAAATCAACACGGTCTGAAAACAAGAAACATGTCAAACTGCAAAACTAGTTTCTTTCTTTAAAAATAAAATGAGGGAGTGATTTGAACAAGCAAGCTTTAGCTTACAAGTAATAGAAAATAGGAGGAAAGTATCTATTTGTGTGATTCCTGAGTGATTTGATAGGAAACATGCTGAAATTAACTCTTGATATGAATTTGTGCAGTATTGTCCCTTGCTTTCCAGTTGCATGACTTCATCCTCAGCTTCTCCTCTTCCCTGTAGACATCAAGTTAGAGAGAACAGGGAGCAGAGAGGGAGATCACAGGACAGTGAGGTGGGAGGAAATCATAGAGGAACAATACATAATACTTCTGTGTGTTATATCCCATATATCATATACATGTTTTGACTCTCAATAAATATACATACTCACATATTTACTTATATATAAAAAATAAATATATATATATATATGACAGGGAAGACTTAGATGGTCGTAGATGGTCATTGAGTCCTGTTAGCACAGGTTGTCATCTTGAACAGAAAACATATGAGAAAACCCATGACCATTGCCAGGGGTGCCACACAGGCTGTGGCCTGGCTTGGTGATGCCCATGGCCAGGCAGGGCTGTGGGGAGCTGGAACCTGGCACTCCAGTATCACTGGGGCAGGGATTGACCAGCTCAGGGGGCTGACATGGACTCCTGGGCCTTGGGGAGATGAGCATGGGGCTGGGTAGGGACATTAAAGCCCCTTAGTGCCTCCAGTTAGTGGAAAGCTGAGACTATTGCTGCCTTCTCAGCACATTGTTTGCCTTGTGGAGGACTAGAAACCTGGGTTTATTCAGGTGGGATACTCTGCATGAGGCCTTAATTTACTTTTTTTTTTTTTCAGCAGGGAGAGTAAAAAAATTGTCAGCAAGTGATAGTTCAGGTTGTTAGGCTTTAGTGGTTTTTCTTTTTTTCCACCAGTGATTTGTGCCAACTGTTACTTCATGCATATGAAACACACAACTTCCAGCCTTTCCTCACTGGTGTGAAGTAAGAGTTTGGCACGTGTTGAGAACAACAAGCAGAAATTAACTTGCTCTCTCCCATCTTTAATGTCAGTACCTACCAGTAATTATTTGGAGAATTAAACATGTAGTGATCTTGCTGTCACTTTAATTTGCCACATTAGAAAGGGATTATATAACAAATTAGCTTGATTTAGTCCATCTTCCAATGACTTACCCAGCAGTTTGCTCTTTATTAAATTAGCAGTCAAGGAAGCTTTTGGCTTTCAGACATGTTGTGAAATCCTTCCCAAGTTGAGACCATCAGCGCTAGAAATTGCTGAAGTGCTTACTGCTCTGGAACCACCTCTTTGGTATTTGCAGAGCCTGAACTCCAACTGACCCACCTGAAAACATGGGTAATCTGATCTTCTGACATTCCCTTTCCAGGTTAGAAAAAGCAGTGCCCTCATTCACTGGGGTCATAGTCTTCAGACTCTTTCTTATGCTTGTTTAAATATAACTCAGAATTCAGATTTGAGGTATGTGGCAATGGAGTCTCTGCTAATTCTCTCTCTGGTGATGGCTTAGTGGGAAGCAGCAGTTGCAAAGCACAGCTAGATGCCTTTCCACCAGTTGTGTAAGAACATCTCCATTGCCTTCACTGACAGGGATGTCTGCTGACCAGAAGGGTAAGTTGAAAAGACACAGAGCATCTTATTCCTCCTCAGCTGACTGTAGATTGGAGAACTAACACTTCTTTCATACAGAATTACACAGAATGAAGTCATCTGAAGGCCACTGAAGCCAAAGGCTGTTTTCCTTCTGCCTTTATAGGCTTTGGATCATCGCCTTACCGAAAACACTAAAACTTTGAGTATTTCAATCTTTAGGGTCAAACCCTCTTACTTTCTGTATTCTTTGCTTTTAGTAACAAGTCCGTGTCACCACCACAATGTTATATTTGATGGCAAACACACCAGTGAATCAGTATAGAAACAATCATGTACTCCCGTCTTTTCCCTTTCCTTTCTTCAACTTCTCCTTTTAGACTATAAACCCAACTGCTCCAGTTATGCCCTTCTCATACTCATTGAAATTGTAACTCCATGTTTTACTGCATTAGAATAAGGTAAATATTTTAACATGACCAGTAGACAAAACAGAATCTGAAGAAAGTATAATCCCTTATTTTCAGAGTTACTGATACTTGGAGCTCCTGAGTGCAACAAATAAATATTCTGTTTAAATATAGCCTGTAATACAGTGAAGAGTTCTCGACTGGCAAGGTTTGAAGATGACCACAGTGCATCTAAAACAAGCCATCCCTCTTAGTTTTGATTTCTGTCATTCTCTGCGATATATTTTTTTTGCCTATGCAGTCACCTCATGACCTGTTAACGCACATTACTTTGAGAAAACTCAGTTAAGGAAAATTCAATATAAAGCCACATTTTTTTCCAGTATCCTCATGCTCTGCCTACCACAGTTGTAAAAGAATTTTGTTTATTTATCCAGCTGCACAAATTATCAGTAATTTTCAACTGACATTGAAGTTTCCCCTTAAAAAGTCTTTATGAGGGGTGCTTTTTCTTTTTTTATGGAAACCTGATTCTGTCAGATGCTTTGTTTTATTCCCAACAGCCTCTGACTTAAGAACAGCTAAACATTCTTACGGGAGGAACATATTGTACCATGCCTCAGAGTAATTAAAGTCATCCAAAGAGGAATGAATTGGTCCTAAAAATGCATACAATTATTGAACAATAAAGTAATATTTCATCTGAAGTTGCTCATAATAAGCAAAAACTATGTGCAAACATGCAACCTGAGATCAAAACTCCATATACTTGCCTAAGGAGTAATGGCTTACAGCAGATAGGCTGGATAAACGAAATTTAAAAAAACAGCCCTCAAGTGACAAACCACATGGGTAGCAATAGCAGTTCCTGCTGCCTTTGGGGATCTTCACACCCAGAAATAGAAGAATTTGCAGTAATTGTCCTTCCAACCATGCTATTACGTGCAACATGAAAATAGCTTTCAAAATCCCTCCCATCAAAAACTAAAAGCTTCTACCCACTCAGAGTGGATATATAAAATAAGGAGGATGCCTTCAGAAATGGACAGGAATAATGAATCTATTTCTGTAGAAAGGATTTCTACACATATCAAAGTAATGACTCAATATTTTGATAATGTAATTTTTTCCTTAGTTTTCAACATTTTCAGGATTTTACAACACTATTTCAACATCTTCAATTCTGTGGCCTGGTTTAATGTGATCTAGATGTTACAAGTCCCAATGGTGATGTGAACTACACGCTCCCTCATACCAATATGCACAGCTTTAGTTTGAAATGCAGCAGCTTATTCTTTTCCATCTAGTACTTTTGCTTTGGTCCCCAGTGTCAGGCAGTATTGTAATAGTGAAATGTAATATTGCAAATATTATATATATTAAAAATGTCTCCTGTTCTATGAAACATGCTAGTCCTGTAAAAGTGAAACTCTGTTGACATCCTGATAAGTCAACAGGAGGCAAAACAATCAGACAATGGCAGATTTTATAGAATATTTGTGACCTTCATTTTTAGTCCAGCAGCAAACAGGGTGGAATTGCATTGGCAAGCCCACACACTTGTAAAAAAAAATTCATCCCCCTCTGGTGCAGTTACATGGGATTCAAAACACCACAGACAACTTCTGACCTCTCTGAGCAGTGATCACCCCCAATCATGGCATTCTGCAAGCTGGAAAATAAACAAAGAAAACTAAACTAAAGAAAACTGGTTTTGTACAAAACAACAGACAAACAAACCAAAAATGTTTCAAAGTAAGAGACTGAGCCAAGCAACTATGCATCAGTTTGCCTGCCTCGGAGAGGTTTTCCAGCCCCCCTAAAAAAACCCCAAGCAAACCATGCAATAATTATCCACTTGAATGTCTTTTCCAAAATGTTGTGCTTTAAAAAATGAGAGCAAAGGAGTTGGAGACAAAAAAAAAGGAAGAGGAAGATTACATCCTAAAGTGTTGAAGGACATATTGCTCAGTGAGGGATGTATTCAGGGAGTTCCTCACATTAATCCTGTTGGCAGCTAGCAGAACTTGTGTTGCAGGGCTTCTGGGCTTGGGTCTACAGGATTGCTACAAACACCAGAGCAATGCCTGTAGCAAGAATAGAAAAACAACTCTAGAGTACATAGGAATGAAACTGAAGAGAATGACAAACAGATTTTAGGAGCAATATACTGGAAAGGAGGCAGGGGCAATGAAAAAAATGGAAATAGGAAACGCCTTCAAAACCGTAAAGTGCTAAAAGATTAATTCAGAAATGTCTCCTTCAAAGCAAAATATTCCTATTGCCTCACTTCATTGACAATGCCATTTCCATAGGGTCTGGAATCTGATCTGGCACATCTCATTTACAGGAGCTTATAAAATTTATTTACTATAACAGCACATGAACAATTATGTACTATGGATTTTATATGAGTATTTTATTTTTCCACAGAGGTCAATAAAGTTGTGCCAGCAGAAAACTTGGCTTTACATGCACGTAAAATATTTCATCCCAAAGAACAATAGAAACTCTAATCAGACTGCATCAGTTTATGCTGTTACAAACTGCAATTAATCTGTTCAGACTGAAAAACCATATTAGCTTTTTGTCTGAAAGACAAGTCATTAAGTTTCTCAGTTGTTTATATGTAATGCAACATTACAGGAATTTGTGCAGAGATGAGAGAAAATGAGCTATTTGAAATTAACTGTATGGAATCCTGTCTATGGCTGTTTGTAGTCTGCAGTGGATTGGTAGGGCTGATTACATAGATTTGTGTCAGCTTTGTAGGAGGATTTCTCATATTAAGCTGTTCTTTAAGGAACACTTGGTGAAAACTTGCCATGCCTTTGTGTGCTCAGGTCTAAGGTGCAAAGAAGTCTGTACTAACACTCCCAGTTTCTAGCAAGAGTAAATAATAAATCTAAAAAACTTGAAATATGTGAATTGTATTAAGCAGGACAGGCAAAAAGTAATGTGATTCCTACCTCCTAAGTGAAGCTTGCCAGTTACCTCCCTCAGTCCTTTTACCCTGAGATGCCAAGACAGACGATGAAGCCCTGCAGAATGGCTGGGCAAAAAGCAGCAGCTGAGCACCACAGGGTCTCACATGATCACAAGAGACACTGTGCAGAAAGACAGGGAGATTTGTATTAGGTCAGCACAGAAGATCTGCCAATGTGCCTGTAGAGGGACTAGTTGGCGTTAGCTTGAATGTAGAGAGTCAAGGTGAGCATAGGATCAAGGTTCTGTGTTCAGGCCTGGGCTATAGGCAGATACATCCTATATAGGAAAATTCTGTCAGTTGTGCAATTTGTTTTTAACTCCACAGCCGAGCTAGTTAGTTAGTTAGAAGGCAAGGCAGGGAGGAAATCTTCTCCCTCCAAAAGCCAGAAATAATTAAATTGAAAATATGAAACATAAAAATTCAGAAAACAAGAAGCAATTAAAAAATCTAAGTACTTATTTATTTGTTTGCTTTAAACTTCATACTTGGCAACTTTCAGCAAATCTTCTGATCTGGGACAGAAGTTTGAGAATTAGATTTTTTTTAATACATGACATACTTTTGGGGCCAAAAATGAGTGATGATCTTGTATCCAATTTAAGATACCTCAAATAAACAGCATCAGGGATCAGAGGGCAGGTACCCAGCATTTGCTGTCACTTTTCAAACTTAGCACTCGAAATACGGAGAACCAGATGCTTTTAAAATTTTAATTTAAAACCTTTTCTGTGACAGAGATGAATCTTTTTCCTCCAGAGAAGAGTCTCTCCATCATCTGGGAAAGTGTGTTTGATGATGGGAAGAGGAGGAAAAATCATTAGACTAATCAAGAAGGCAACTGGAAAAACTGAGTTCATTCTCAAAAAAATAATATGCTCATGGAAAACCAGCTGAAGGTTAGGGCTTCAAATGAATCGATTTTGGAAGAGGAAGAAATTATATTGCTGGTATTAAAAAGACAAGTCTTGAGACAGGTGTCATGATTTTTTCCACTGGCAAAGAGCTGGTGTTGAGCAGTGATGAGAGCAATCACCCTTGGTGGATTCCACTTCCCTGGCAAGTTTTTTTGACTGCTGTCAGACACAGAAGGATGCTGCCACATCTCTGCCTCCCCCAGCTTCTCAGCTACATCTCACACAGGTGCCATTGCTGACCTCCAAGTTGCAGGTGGCCTGTGCCTAGTTGCTTTGCTGTGAGACTGGAACAGCCATTGGCATGCTCAGGGACTTGCTCAAGACACAAAAGTTACCTGCCTTCACCTAAGAACCTTCACCTGAAAACCATCCTAGTGGAGAGGCTGAAGGGTGACATGCTTTGCCTTATTTACTTCCATCGGTTGTTTTTTGAAAACTGAATTAGTTTTGGATTTTCTCATGGATTTGCTTTCATTTATAACTATTGACACACAGCAGCTATTTCTCATCATCCTCAGCAAACACACTCCAAAGCACACAGGTGCCTTTCACTAGAGATGGATTCCCCCATACAGAAAAAATACAGAAATCTGAGAGGGAGCCACAAAAAGAAACACAAACCACAGCCAAGGTCCTGTTCATCTCTAAACTAGTTGTTCCTCAATCAGATAATTACATCTGTAAGAGACCAAAAATGCCTCTACAAAGATAGTGAGATAACTCTCTTCATCACATCTCAGGCACTAAAGAAAGCTAACTTCAGTAAAGCCATTGGAAAATTAATAAAAGAAGTGCTTTATGTGTTACTCTTGTTTCTCTCTCTAGCTCATTCTTGCTGTTTAACTGATCAGAGTTACAACAACTGGATCTGTAAGTATAAATATTGCATTTCTATCTTTCATGCTCGCTTTGAAGCTTGAGTCCAGTAAGTGAAGACCAGTGAATTTATAAGGCATATTCAAGCTAGTCAATAGAGACAAGTTTATGAGACTCTGAACCTCTGGCAAGCATCTGCATCTGTTCTATTTACTCAGCTAACATGAGAGGGGCCATACTACTAAAACACAGCATAAATGAGTTACTAAATTAGGTCATTCAGCCCCAGCATTAAGACTGGTACTGATTATATATTGGTTTATTTTATTAATGTAGGCAGTTACCTCTCTAATGGGGCTCAGATGAGGATGTTCGTGCTGGTAATGGGAAAAATAATAATCTTTTTTAGTTCTTACTGTCTCCTTCCTTCTCACTATGTATCTGAAATGGCTGAAATCCAATGGCTTCTGAAAAAGTAACCTCTAAAATAATGCTTTTTTAAAAACAAGTAAAAAAACCAACCAAATGAAAGGTCCCCTGACCAACTAAAAAAACCTTGGACAATACACAATGCTGTGAAAAGCCTTCTCTCTAAAGAGTTCTCCCAACAAACACAATAATGGAAGGAAACAGAGTACATTGAACAAAATCTATCCCATGTTAATTATGTTGCTTTTTTTGCCTTAGGAAAGAGTGTTGAATATATGGCAGAATACAAACTGCTGAAAGTTAAAATGTGCTGCAGAACTGGAATCTTGTTAGTTTCTGCTTAATGTTTAGCCTTTCACTCACAAGCTGGGAAGAGATGGCAGTTCGTGTAGGAAACACCGTGTCTTTGCCAGGCTGTGCGTGACAGGAGTGATCAAACAGTCTGCACGCAGTGCACACACATGCACTCTTTCATATCAAGACAAGAAAATGTTCTTAGGGCACAAACATACAAGCAACTGCTGCAGTGATCTGAAGTACTGTTGCTAGTGCCTCCAACTATGCTATGGAAATGCAAAGGAAAACACATCTCCATGAAATTCTGTATTTTGAATATAGCTGAAATAGGGATTTTTGTCCAAATTAAAGTACATCTGCCCCTTTGTTAGTAGCATTTGCCCAGCTAGATAATGAGAAGTCCAATTCTTATTTTTCAGTTATGAAACACCGTTACAGGTACATCATATGGTTAACAAAACACATCTACGGCTAAGCTTAATACTTGAAGTTTTCACTCTCAATTTTGAAATGCTGTGTGACATACCTGAGTCCCAGTCATACCATACTATGAATCATAGGCATCAGTGACCATGTTCCCACATAAAGCAGATAAAATACCAGAGCTGTTCCTTCAATTTTGATTTCCAGCAGAGAATATTGATGTATGCAGCAATCCATTAATTCATTCACTGCAACCTATAGCATTACCATTCCAATGAAGAACCAACAGACAGCTTTGTCTCCAGAGCATCCCTCAAGAGCAGGGGGTAGCCCAGATCATTTGCTTTGATCCATCCAGCTGCCATTAGCTTGAAGCTTTTTTTCCTGCAAACCAAGTTTCATCTGGGAATCTGGAGGCTTTGAACGTTTGGGTCAGAGCATGCATGGAAAAGGCATTTTTCAAGGGAACTAATCTGCTGCCCTGGTCCAAAGTATCATGAAATGTTCAAAGGGATCAGTTGCCAGTGCTGGACAGGATAAATACCAGCATTTATTAGTGATATGAGTCAGCAAATAATTTCTTGCCTTGCAGAGTCAGAAAGTTTGTAGCTGTCAGGCTCCCCATAAAATTTGACATATGTTCATGAAATACACTGAATTCATCAGTGACTCCAGACTAGTCATGAGTCAGAGACTCATACTACCCCATCCTCCAGCATGGTAGCCATGGTCCTTCCATTGCCAGTTGTAGGATTCAGAATTACAGATTAATTCAGGCTAGAAGGGACCTCTGCAGGTTATTTGGGACAGTCACTTGCCCAGAGTAGGGCCTGCTGAGGTCGTGTTTGTTCAGGGCCTCATGTAGTCAAGATTTGAGTATTTCCAAGGTTGGAGATCCCACACTCTCTAGGCATCAATTCCAGTGCTGCACCACCCTCCCAGTGAGAAAAAAATCCCTAATAACAAATGAGAATTTCCCACATTGCAACCTGTGCTTGCTGCCTCTTGTCCTGACACTGTGTTCCTCTCAGAAGAATCTAGATTCAAATTTATACAAGGGCTAGTTTCTTTTGCTGACTCCAAGTCTCCTCACATTCTCCATCCTCAAACAAATTACTCTGTCTAAAATAGTCAGTGAATATGACCAGGTTCCTCCTTGCTACCATCTTCATTCATGATTTGCAGTCTTTCTTCATCCCTCATCGGAGACGCACTCAATTCACTACCTTGACCAGTGAACAAATTCAATGATGAAATGGAGCCTTTGTTTTTTTATCAAAGAAGCCAGGCAATCAGCACTGCTCTACAACCAGGTAATTTTTTTTGAAACAAATGCACATGGCCAGTCATTCGGGTAGCAGGATCCAAAGTTTCTCAAGCCAGAAGACTCAGGCTGAACATGATTAAGCCTTTGGCAGAGGAGGGCATATTGTTTTCTTGATATTTTTTTGCCTCCGGGCATTTAAAATTCACACTTTTCTCTCTTGCCCTCTCTGTAAACTTTTCCTCAACCTGTGTTTCCCAGGCAGCTCACACCAGTAGGAATCATTTCTGCAATGCCAATGTGCCTTTGTTGAGTCTGCCTCAGCTCAGGGCAAAAGAGTATGGCCCTATTCAAAACTGGAAGGCTATTCTGCATCCCATTTGATCAAAAAGTACAAATATTCTCATGCCGTTTTGCTTTCAGCATTAGCTGTTTCATCCTCTTGAAAAAGCATATATAAATGTAAGAAAGGAAAGCGTGTCCAGCAGTATGAAAGAATTACACAACATTCTCACGTTCTGCCTATTGACACTTCAGTCGTGATTAATATTTTATGTACGCAATAGGGAATTCATATGTATCATGAAAATTTATCTATGGTAAGTTAGTAGGATGGAGTTTGTATGTCCTGAGGTAAAAAACTACTGCAGTAATCTACTCTGAGATTGAAGTGTCATGTCTAACAAGTTCAGGTTTAGTGGAGGCATCAATATACTGAGAGATAAACAATATCTACCCGAAGGGCTGCTACTAGCCACTATATCACAGGCTTGTTCTGGATCTCTGAGCCACTAAAATTATGTTCACTTAGTCTATTAAACTTTACACAGAGACTTCCTATTTTTAAAATAATTTTTCAGTATCTGAAAGCAGAGTTTTCCACTCTCTAGTTTTCAGAACTAGCCTAACCTGTATTTTGGTCCCAGAATGGGACCAAATTATTTATTTTCTATCCTGTCTTTAGAAAAATAATTGAAATATTTTTCTTTGTCATTCCTAGCAGCCAGAAGTGTATGTCAGGAATCATTCAGCTCATTATTATTGGAAATAACAATTTTGGCTATAATCCAAAGCCTGCATAACAGCCTTGAGGATGCTTTTGTGTAGCAAAAGCTCTGGAAAGCATTTGGGTGACTTAGTGAGATTTCCACATGGCTCCAGGGAGTAGACATGAAGGAAACTCTGCAACCTTTTGAAAGAACATTGCATGTTCTCCCTCTTTCTCCTCACAGTTCTAATTTGTAAGGTTTCACGATCAAAGCCTGAGCTCACCCGAGATCATAAGGGAATCACCTGCCCCTCTACATTGATATCAAGATCCCGTTTCCCAAGAAATTTTGGTGGCTGGTGGCTGGATGGAGGCACGGTGGTAAAGCAACACTCATACAGCATTGCAGAAATCTAGTCTGAAGGTTTTCACACTTCAGCAAAGCCCAAGGCCATTTATGTGCTTTGCTAAACACTCTGAGTTCAGAGTCTTTAGAGCGAAAAGCACATGGAAACCAGAGGGACCCAAAACAACAGCTCACCATAACTAACCACTGCAAAGCTCACAAAGAACTGAGGGTCACAGGCTCTGTCTATGCTCTACCTGCTAGAGTGCTTCCAAGGGTGCTTTGAAGATGAAGATCTCCAGCATCTGATGGCCAGATTTTCTCAGCCTCAGCTTGGCTGGCTATAAATTCCGTCTCCTCTTAACCAGGACATGTCAGAACTCTTTTGAAAGGCCCAAGATCCTTGCCAGATTGGACCTGGGTAATCTTTTCTGCCAGACATTATCACAAGACCAAGCAGTATGATGGGAAACTGCAGAAGTGATGAGACCTCATCATGCTGCAGGGTAGTCTTCATGTAGCAGTGTGATCAAGCTCTTGAGTCCAGGTTCTGTCAGAGGCACAGCACCCAGAAAGACTTGAGATTGTCTTCTCCAGCTCCACTTTAAAAACAGGTAGCTTTCTTCCTTCTCTTTCTCTTACTGGCTCTAGATTGTCACTGCTTTGACAATTAGAAACTTTCTAATTGCCAATGTGAATGTATTCCATTTGTTTGTATGGCCTTTGCTTAGAGAGATCTTTTTCCTCTCCACAGATTATGCCTCTAATGTTATTTTAGAGAGCATCTGACCTTGACTTGGGCAGCTAATCCTAATCTTTTTACTCTGCTGGAGGTGGACTAGAAATACCCCTTTTCCTGTGGTCTCCTTGATCCCTGATATTGATTCTGGCTCTGACTGCTGCCCTCCCCAGTGGAGGCATCCCTCTAGGAAAAAAGAGGGAGGAGGATGCACAGTGTTAGCAAAGGCCAAGGTCTTCCTGCCTCCAACCCCACTACACTGAAATACGTACAGCAGTGCTATGATGTTGGACTGGTGACACTTCTGCCCCTCCCTGAGGAGCACTGTTCCTGTTTGGATTCTTTCTTCTTGCCTAAATAGAATACACATCACCAAGTGTTGATGCTTATTCAGGGAAAATTGTTATTATTCCTTTTATATGAAACAGATGAATATACCACAGACTTGGAGCAACTGGATCAGAAATTAATTGAAAAACTCAGGAAGATGAAGAGGAAAAATCCCCAAATCACAAATGAAACAGCTACTGGCCCCAATCTTACATTTAAGCCAACAAATATATTAAAACTTGTTCTTAACTTTTAAGTATTGGCAAACAAGGGCAATGCTAGAGCAATCACAGATTAATAAAACAGCACCCATAAAACCAGATTGGATACTGTGAGATAAGCTCCTGCATGCCAATTTATGCAATTAATAACTGTCAGAATAATTGCAATTCATCTAGGAGTTGGAATCAAATCATAAATCAGTCCTCAGCAATGTGTTAAACAAGAAATACCAATTTTAATACAGAATTGCTGAGTGTGGCCTTAGTAATTGTAAGGAGTTGTAAATTGAGATGCTTATCCCTTAAGGTTGCTCATAGTGTTACATACACATTTTGCACCAACATTTTGTCACCAGTGGTGTTGCATACCATGGTATTTATTCCTAGGGTAGTGTATTACTACTTGCTGATTTCCATGTACCTACTTGGCCTATTGCTTAATGGACTTCTGCCATATCATTTGCCCAGTGATCATATACATGGTTAACAGCCCTTCTTTGAGTCTTACCAGAAGGAGGGTTTTCCAGGCTGCAGCAGTGAGTTTGTGTGATGGCAGAACACCTCCAGAGTACCGCTGATTAAAATGACAAAGCAAAACACGTGATTCCTGTTCGTAAATTATTATTTACAAATAATATGCTCAACCTTCATTAAAGGTTTTACTTACCCCAATACTTTGTGCTCACAGCTTGTTCCAGAAGAGAGGGAGTGTGTTACATTTGTGACAGACCTGCAGTTTGCTGACTGTCTTTGATGGCTTGCTTCTCCTGAGCAGATGTGGTGAGGATGAGGCAAGGAGTCATGTCCTCCTTCTCCTGTTCTTTCTCTGGTTGCTCATGGCAGGTATGGCATACTGGCTCCCTATCTTCATCTCTTGCAGCTGAATGTAGAGAGCATTACTGACTTCTCTGTCCCCTTGGATATGACTCTAGGGAATGATCCAGCAATTATTTCCTCTCAAGGTGAATATGATAAGCAACTCCTTCCTCCCTCTTACCCACTGTAACCCTCATGCAGAGCAAGACTGACGTTTAGTGGAATTCTTGTGTCTCTGCATTTGAGATAATTGTTCCTCAAAAAAAGAAAGTCCCATAACACATGCAATATTCATGCACCATGGGGGATTTCAGCTTCACTGAACTTTGGCTCAAGCTTCATACCACTTGAAACTTCACATAGTCTCAGATCCTTGTTATTGGCCTCTCTACAAGTCTGCAAGAGAGCCAGCAGCCTCTCCCACCTCTAACAGGATTTCAATTAGTTCCATCTCCATCTTAATTCACCAGTTGATCGAATGATGTTTTCAGTGAGGCCTGTTCCACATTTGCTCATCAATCCTTCATCTCACATCTCAGCCCTAGAGATTTCTATATTTATCCTGCTTGGGATTACAGGGAGGACAGAAGGAGACTGTAAATAGTTTGCACCATTCTTCTTGACTTATCAAGGGCTCCTGGTATGGAAAAGAGTGCTGGCTGTTTTGAAGCCAATTTACAAAACAAGCTTACTTACAGACAGCCACACCAAGTTTCAATACAATATGTAATATAATATAATATGGCTGAAAAATGTTTTGCTTATATTTGTTTACCCGTTACCTAATTGTAAGATTACTGTCCATAACAAAGCGGGAAGTATATTTCTATAGCATTTTCCTGATGAAAATAGGTAGATACATCTTCAATGCACATCTACTATGTGCATGCTACTTCATGCATGCCATACAATAATCTGTATTTCAGGTGAAATCTTTAGCGCACAGCTGAGAGCTTGAAAAGTTTCTTTTGGGATTATTCTAGATTATGCTATCTTGTTATTTTGCCTTTATATTATACAATTCTTAAGCACTTACTTGGACAGCTATCAAGTATCCTTTAAGACTCCTACAGATGGAGAAGCAGATGCACTGAAACCATCTGGGGCCAGAACTATGATTAACTTCCAAGTCAATGTGCTTGTAAGAATGGACTGCATGTTAGAAATGTTTCTTCCACTTCAACCAGAAAAAAAACAAATCAAGGTTTAACAGAAATGCCTGGATTCAGGTGCCCAGCATGAGAATTTTTTTCAGTTAGGCATGTGAAAATAAGTAATACTTTCAAAAAATTTGGACGCTGGTGGTCTCCTGTCCCTAAACCAACAGGGATCTTCCCTCCCCTACACTGGCGACTGAGTTGCATCCACAACTCTTGCAGAAATGCCCTCTTAGTTGCTACACTGGAATTGTGTCAAAAATCACAATAACCTTTTGTAATGCTATGACCTATCTTTCCAGCAGAAGGGGAATGGCTATTTTTGGTATCATTAATCTCCAGGTTGTGGTTTCATTGATTTTATTTGCAGTTTAAATTTACAAAGGAATGAAACCAAAGCAGGAACTTTGGCCAGCTGGAGAGACTGGGACGGGTAATTGCTCCTCATCTGCCTAGGAACTTCTCTGTTTCTGTCACACTGTGTATATGTCTGGAGACCTATATGATCTAAATCTGCAAGCTTTCCTGATCCCATAAACCAACAACTTCCTGACTCCAAAAGAATAGAATGTCTTCATTGTTGGACAGAGTGTCTCCTACAGTGGCAGCCTGCATGCTTTGCCCCTGAACACCCCACCTGCTCATATCTCACACACACACATCTCTCTGGGCCTACAGATACAGCAATTACTCTCACCACCAGTAACTGTATCCATTTTAGCTTCCAACAAAGCACCAAAGGAATCTCCTTCCCTACTTTCCCCTGCCAGATTATCTCATTTGGTTATCTTTTAGCTTCCTGGTTCATTCAGATGAACATAAGCTTCATAAATAGGTCATGAGGAATCTATAAATGAAAATAGGTTGTGCGAAGTCCAAGAAATGATTATGTAGCCATAGGTAGACTGGCCCAAAGGTCACCCTTCCAAACTGTCTTCATATACAGCTTGTTGGACTTAGGTTGGGTATAGTCTCAGTGCTTTAAGAAATGTGAGAGACCTTATTTCTTATATATCCCTTTTTAGCCTCCTGAAGTCTTTTCTTTCTCCCTCAAGCCCAGTTTCAGTCAGAGATTACTTATGTGCCAATTTGGACTGGATGCAATAGTGGGTCAGAAGGAGCCATATGGAAACTGGACAGGCCAGGCGAGGTGTACGGACGTTCTCTGGCTGCCAGCAGCTAAGGCTGCTTGCACCTTGGTCAAAATGGTGGGACTGAGGACAGGATGCTGCTATCTCAGGTTGTGTCAAAGGACAAAGAGATGTGAGGGCATCTTATACCTTTGTACTTCAAAAGCCCATGCCAATATCTGGAAGGAATTTGGCTCAGCACATTCAGAGCCCACATGCTATAGAAATGGTAGGAGGTACCTGTGATGCTGAAAATAAATTGGCATTTCCCTTTTCTTTGCTTTGTATGCCCAAAGTGCCAACAAGAAGCAAATCTGCTGTGGGGATGAAAGGACCCCGTGCAGTCCCACTGGTGTAATGTAAACAGTGGGGTAGCAGGGCAGTGGAGTGTCTGTGTAATTGTGTGGCTCCCTCATTGGTGTCACAGCTGTCCTAAGGCAAATTTCCCAAAACTTTGAAGATGCCTAGACAGAGGGAGAGGGGAAGAGTGGTTCTTTGGGCTGTTTGTGGCATGAATGAGGATTAAGAACTTCAGGAAACACCAAGCACACCAGCTTGTACACACATAGCTTCCCTAACAGAGATTCTTGTAAAAGTATCAGAAGGTGTAAAGTATCGTTACTGTTATACTTAGAAAGATAACATTTTCAGCCACTAATATCAGGGTGCTTTGTAATCTTTAGATAATTAATCTGAACTATTTCTGTGAAACAGAAAGGCCCCATGGACATGAATCACTTCACTCCAGCTTTGAAGCGCAGTCACCACTGGAGCAGAGAGCATCAGCTGCGTAATAACATGCAATGATAATTTCTCTAGTTTAAAAGGAAGTGAAGACTATCACCGCTAGCCCAATTTCATAAGGAGAGTGTGAGGCTAGGAAGCTGTGTGCAAACACTCAAACTGGACACAGCAAGGCTAAGATTTGCTTTGCAAAACAGCCATCTCCTGTAGGGTTATACTTTGCAGAG
>VYZX01011412.1:1493-13522 GCA_013401335.1 Brachypteracias leptosomus
TCCACTTTACACATACACTTGCTTTCTCCTTGTCGATACGATCGTAGATGTGCAATAAAATTTGCACAGCCAAAACATTAATTTGTCTATGTATGATTTCTTTTCACAAGTGACTTTTAAAACTAGAAGTAAAAACACACACAACTCATCCATATGTCATATCCATCCCAGCTACATGCTCCAGATATATTTGACCAAAGCCAAAAAGTTGACAGGAATGAACGTTCGATTCTATAACATTCTCTAACTAAATTTCCAAAAGAGGAATAAAGTTCTTTAACATACCTCACAAATTTTCTCTAAGGATGGAACAAAGAAGTCATCACATACTATAGCCAAAGCATAAAACATATAAAGAGCCTGTAAAGAAAATAAATTCAGGAAATATTTCCATTTTTTCCTGTACATGAAAAGAGGAAAGAAGGCAACGCATATTTATTCAGACTAACAGAAATACATAGCTTCATTTTTTATTCCATTCCAAATATAAATTCCTCTACTGATCAATTTATGGCATAAAAACAGATTCTTGAATGTAAGATAATGTTTAGAATATTTGCTAGACCATAGAATATGACAGTTTAACAGGATGGCACAACAGACTTCATATAAAGGAAAGTAATTAAGGCTTACAAAGTTACATAGTCATCTATATTTTCAATTAATTTCTTCACCAAGTAATTAAATAGAAAGTAACAACATGGTGATTAATATTTCCAGATGTGATTATTTGAGTAAGTGGACCCTGACCATGGCTCACTGCCCCAAACTTCTCAGGCACGGTTTCCTGCATACATGCAGCTCTCTCACTGCCTTATGTGGCTTTATGTGCCGTGCTCATGCAGTGGGCCTAATCCTGCTCTTGACCATCAAATACAACTTCTTTTTACTTTACTTTCCCTGAGCTGGAAATGGAAAACTGCAGCCTGCAGGCCTTAATTTTATTTCTTTTTCCTCTACAATAAAAAATTAAACTCCACATAACAATTTTTATATTTCTTCACTGTTTTCTTTATAATTGCACGTTTTGCACAGAGGCAGAATAGGAAAGAAAGTGAATCAAGAATCTTCCACATCATGCTTCGGGTCATTAACAAAGGAATCCTAAACCCTGTTTATCAAAGATGAAGTACAAACAAATACAGGCTTCTGATCCATGTGACCAGGATTTTATATCCAAAAGGATGAATGCATAAGCACTGCAAATTCAGACTTCCATAATTTTCTTAAATAAACCATAGAATCATTTAAGTTGGAAAAGACCCATAAGCCCATTGAGTTGAACTGTTAACCTGACATTGCCAAGTCCACCACTAAACCATGTTGCTAAGATGTTACCTTTAGAGCATTTTTACCCATATTAGAAATACTGAGACCAAAGTATTAGAAACATGTTGATATATATGGAGCTCTATCTAGTAAGGTCACTAAGATGATTAGCATTTTACAAGACAAAGGGAAACAAATGAAGCACAGTAGAGGAAAACTTACAGCAATGATATGAAGCAGAACTCCTCCTTGCTGTCGTTCTTTATTTGTAAATATATCTTCAGGAAATTCATTAATGGCTGAAAGAGAAATACATATTTTAAAAATATATAAATTCACAGCATCTATAAACAGAAGACTGAAAAATAAAGATGCATCTGTAGAAATATACAACCAAATATGAGTGTATCTTTCAATTTATTACATTATAGCTTACCACCTCAGAATCTCTTCTCTGCTCTGTGGTAAAAACAGAGAACTGATACTTAGGTGTTATTAATGATCATCATTCCAGTGGCTTAACCCAACCTTCACTGTACTAAAAGTTTCACATTCTTAATACTTTATTTTTAGTACTGCCTTCTCTGTGTCTCCCCTAAATACGGTGATAGGCACTGGCACAAAGATTCATCCTGAAACAAAATCCCTGGCTTTAAGAGTGCCTTGCCTGAAAAAAATTACACAATGGTTGTAATTTTCCATCAAGTTCTTAACTATAAACTTTTATAGGGCTTCATAGTCTTGCAAATAATTTCACAAAGATTAAAGTGATTCCAAGTACTTTCTCCAGAAAGTCTGCTGTCTCAATCTGGCAAAGGAAGGAAACAGAAATGGTAGGTGGACGATAGCCGTGTGCAAAGACATGAGTTTTGAGATTATTTCTGGGTGACAGTGAAGTTGTGTGGAGCTCAGTTGCAATAGAGTGAAAAAACCACTCCAGATGGTGGAGGCAAAGACAGCAATTACATCAAGGCATGAAGAAATACATGAGATAAAAAAAAAAATCCAGACTGACGAGATAGGCAGGGATAATGATCTACAGTACCTCAGACAGGAGTCTGGGAAGTTTAAGGGTGAAAATTATTTCAGCCATTGGAATCCAAATGCACTGAAGTAATTAAATTATTATTCAGAAAGAGATGTTCCTTTCAACAAGGAGTTGTAGATGTCAGTTGACAACAAGATAAGGTCCAGAAGGTTCTTATGAACTTACCATAATATACTGAAACTAGGGGAAGGAAACAGGAAATATATGATCATATTCCCTATATTCAAGTCTGCCAGTTTTAGCACAATACAGATACTTATGCTCTTCCATTTTCAATTTCAGTGGCATATTTTATCAATTTCTCAATATAATTCTGCAAACAATAACCATGAACAAAAAAACTAAGAATTTGAGGTAGGATGTTTTCAGCTGCTAAACTTCAAACACTTTAAACTAGCCTTATGTTCAGCAAATGTTGCACTGCAACTCTTCAAAGAATACACTTTCCAGAATATCTTAAATTTGAGTTACACGTAATCAAACACATTGAAAATCTTAGCTGCAGTGAGAGAATAATATAGTTTCAAAAATCTGAATGACTTCTCATTGCCTCAGTTGCTGAGTTTTATATAAATACAAAAAAGCCTCTTCTCATCTGTACCACACACACGCCTCTGTATGCTGCATATGTCTAGCTTGACAAAGGCTTGAACAGCGTCTCCAGGCAAAGCTGAAGATCCCATAGCTCTGTTTTTGTTTTTTTCTTAGTGCCCATTACCATAAATGCATTCTTTTTAATTAATACCCTGGCAGCAGGCAGTGTTTAAAACCTTACATACAAAAAAAGTCACACCTTCCTTCCAAAAGTCAAAGTTACCACTTTATGAAATCTCTCTAAATCTTTCAATCTAATATTTGAAAGTCACTATAGCTTTGTTTAAAACTACTAAGGGTGTATAAGATATTTAGCCTACAATAAAAGTTCATCAACAATGGCCGACTGCAATCCTTTTACTGATTTTCATTAGGCTTTTCAATAAGACCTGTTCTTACTGTTGTATTCTGACTTGAACCAATATCAGCACTTGATACATTGAATAGAGGTTTCCCAAGATATAGGTTCATCTTTTTTTTTAAATCTCAGACAACAAAACCTATATAAATCTATACAAAATTTTGCTTACACACTCTCAAATGTGATTTCATACCTCTTAGGTTAATGTTCTATTCCTAGTTCTCCTTCTTGTAATCACCAGGGGAAATGAAAGCAATAGTGGATATAAATATACCAGTGCATCAGCACAATAATACCTAAATCACTCACTGAACTATGGAATACCATTCAAGGTATGCATGGTACTTCAGTGCCTAAAGATCACCAGAACACCAGTGTTCAGTGGGACTAGCTTCATGAAAGTGGGTCTGGGTTGCTACAGAACTCCACAGTCTTCAAGGGCTGTGATTTGCATTGTAAGGAGAATTGTGACCTTATGAAAGAGCTGAGGGAACAGCATTGCTATACAAATGCAAATGCACCAGAAATAAAAGACTTCCACCTATTGAGCCAAAGAATTCTAAAATCAAAATATGTGAATAAAACATCTTCCCTTCTGTTTGGTTTTCATCTCTGTTAAACAAGGAAAAGGATAGTGGAAATATACATAAGCTGGGAGAAAACTTGTTTCATTTTAGTTTTCAGGCATTGTATTTAGAGCTGACTTTACTGGAAGAAAATGCAGGACAATCCACAAATTATTGGTCAAGACGCAGAAATTCACAATGCTTTTATCTACAAATAAACATTTTAACTTGCCAACAGAACCTTATATGCATGTAACAGACAAGCAGTTTCCCTGTACTAGTATACTGCTATGTAGAGCAGTATGTCATATAGTAAAATACAGTAATAACGTCCCCCCCATGTAACAATTAGGGAGGAATACCCTTCTGGAATAATACTGGGATACCATCAAATTTAAGAACTTCTTGCCAGCTGCACTAGCTGCCAAAAGCAAAATTTCTCAGAGGAGTTTTTCCTTACCACAAGAAATAAAATATGGCAAAAAAAAAAATAAAATTAATCGGCACCAAAAGCATGTGGTTTTAATTAAATTCTGCCCAGTAACACTAACTAAAATGATTAATAACTACAAAAGTGTTAAGGAGACTTCTCCTTTGGGAGAAAAAACCCAGAGCTACAGCTACTGACATCTTACACAATATGGTCGTGCATCACTGTCTGCAATACCACACCCACATGGATGTGTTCAGGACATATATACTACTTCTCTTATCGCATCCCCCGTTTGTTCTCTGTCTCCTCCATTCAAGACATGGCTGTGAGAATTCATGTGTTCCAGCAGTGCCCTAGAACAGCCGAGACCAGAGCTGTAGCCTGAGTCTCAGGCAATGATGATGATATACCCCATGTGCAGAATCACATACACATCACCTGATACAAAGGTTTGCAGCTCTCATCACAGCTGCTTGTGCAGAAGCACAACCCCCGCTACTGCCACCATATAGCAGAGGAAAAATGTCCCTGTCCCAGAACTTGGCAAAATGGATGTGTTGTCTGGGAAACTATTACCTACCTGAGAATCTCATTCAGTTGACTGAAAATTATTTCACAGTATAACATTTAAAACTGTTAAGTCAGTATAAACAGAAGTTTCAAGAAGCATGAATAAAAATCACTATCTTTTTAATGTGACTTCACTTATTCAAGTTAATACTAAATAAGAAGCCAGAAGACTAGATGATGTCAAAATTAAGAGCCAGAAAATGGGAATGACCCCAGACATCTGACCACCAAGCAACAGCAAACCAATTTCACTGCAAACCGTCTTGCTTCACACAGTCTGGTGATGTAGTATTTGTAACAAATAACTACTTGCAATAAGCTTGCCTCACAGAGGTAATTTTAAAGGAATTCACACAAAGACAGCTTTTCTCAAAGATAATGCTCCTCTCTGCACAGAACTCGTGACATGCAATTGTTCTCACAGAGACATTGCAGAAACTTCTTTACAAGTGAGGGAAATGAAGCAAGGCTCTGGGGCTTGCTAAGTAAGGTTTCTTCATTAATGAAACTGCCACCTGCCAGTGAGTTCCAAGGTCAAGTTTGGAGTTTTTCAGTATAAGCATTTGCTGTCTTCATGGCTTTATTATCGAGATAACCACAGGTTTTATGTAATTGTCATCTATAAATACTGTATACCATATCTACATGCACTCTTCTTTATTTACTCACTGTATCAGTTTTAATATTTTAAACAAAGATTTGTTTTTCTTACCTACTCCTATGATAACCTGGTTGCTCAGGATTCCCTTGGCTCTTAGCTTAGGCCTGGGAATCAAGATCACTTAACTGAGGGGGGCAGTAGTATTCCCTCGTCTGTATGAGCTGACAGAGGGGAAATGACATTATCACAGAGTTTGAGAGAGCACAGTCTGTCTGCATGGTACAATCTGATGTGTGTGCACAGCAGGGCTCCGCTCTGCTTCACACAGAGATATCTTCTCATGTATTGGAGACAGAGCTATCTGGCAGCCTGAGTGGGAGCTACATCTCCTTGGTTTCTACTGAAAAGAGACAGAACAGATGGGAGAAGGATAAGAAATGAAGAGCAGTACATCTAACGGGGCTGACCTTTGTCAAAAAAAGGAGGGGAACATACACGAATCATCTTAAAATCAGCTAGAAATACAGAAATATTTATCCTGCTGGTACTGCTGCAAGCCCATGGCTCCTGCAGCTCATCTTATCAAGCACAGATTTATTGAGGGGGAAGGGAGAGCACAAAGAAAGCCAAGTCTCATAATTCTGCAGCACATTCCCTTTCCGCAGTCATGAAAGGAGTAGGGAAACAAAAGCAGCTTATCCATCCACAGCTTGCAGGGGACACCACCAGTCACAGAAACAAAAAATTCACAATCATGCCATGACAGAAAGGATGATTCGTCTTTGATAAAAAGCTCTGGCTTAGCTGCCTGTGGCTGAAGAGCTGCACAAGGCATGCTAACAGCATGCCTCAGAACAGAACACAAGAGCAGCTGCACAACTTATGCCGTCTGCATGCTCTGGAGTTAAGATCTGGCACCCAGCAACCGGGGGAACCCAAGCATGCCACTGATGCCTGCCTGGACTTAGGCTGTTACCGGATTACTTCTGGATACCATCAGAGTATTGTTCCCACATGCCCTATCCATTTTGTGGCAGGCAGTCTGCCAATTAAGTTTCAAAATCTCCTAAGCCTGACAGAACATCTCAACCACCACGTGGATCTGTGGTTTTATAACCTGCCTCGACATGTGATTTCTTCACCTTATCAGCAGTTGATTTACTCACAGAGGCAACAAACATGCCAACTCTTAATACCCGCTAAGCATTCAAGCCTGTTACAACTCTTAAATTTCTCCTGATAGGGAGAAGGGAGCTGGAGCTGCTTGAAAGGACACACACAATCAGCTCCACTCTGACTTTGCAGGAAGAGGGTTAGGCAAATGATGTACACAGAAACCCACTTCTAATGCCTGCACTTTGTTCCTCTGCCCACGTTTCTGTCCCTTCAGGACATGTTACTGCTACAGATTGCAATATCTACTCCTTTGCTCCAGCATTCAGGGGTTATTGATCGTCAGACTCACCCAAGGTATAAGGGGAAGAAGGACAGATACAAGGCAGAATTATATACTTCCACTTTTACCCCCTCAGACAAATGCATTGTCATCTGGTATCAGCAGTAAAATGTCAACTGTTCGTGCACCTAGAATTGAACTCGCAACAGCCTTCATGGTACTGTGACCTGCACTAAATTTATAACTCTCTATTAATATAATCTGTTAGAAGATTTGAGTGAAAGCCAAAAAATCCCTTCTTCCAACCACATATCCCTGAATGTGGAGGACCTATCTGAGCTGAGTTGCAATGAATGGGTTAAGTATGTCTTAGAATAACCCAGGCTTTCAAAATATTTGTGGCTTTGGTATGTATTGTATTTCAAAATCAGTGCACTGGGAAGACTTTACAGAAAGAAGGTTAGCCGCTTTGAAAGCGTCCTGATGGCAATGAAAGAAGTTCTTCTCATATTCTCTTTACTATGGATATCAAGGGGGTCAGTCCCCAGTCACGTTTCACATATTAGCTCAGATGCTGAAGTGGTGACAGTCTCAGAAATGCCTGTGGTGAGCTCAGTACAGCCAAACAGACACACAGGGAGTGTCACAGAACTGCATATACTCATCTTATCCTCTTGCATAACCCGTGCACCACCAGTATTGTGACAGCAATTGTGCACTTCAGAAAAGAAGAGCTGGGTTGCTTTTGCTCACAGAAAAGTAATGACTAGTTAAGTATTCCAGTGCTAATGCTGGAAACAAAATGAACCCAAAAATCATATTAACACAGTGAAATTAGTTTACTCATCTATAAACTGGGTCACAGGAAAGTCCTCTTTTTAATACTACTTCCCAAATGAGACATAATAAGTTTTAATAGTCATTAGAAAATAAATGTGGATAGATGTGCCATAGTACATTAAAGATACATTTTTTTTACAGAATTAGAGTGCCTAAATGAATAAAAAAAAAAAATCACATAAATCTAAAATTTTAAAATAACTAACACCTCAAGCTAACATGTCCTTAACTGAGTTATCAGTGGAGAAAAATGGTATACTCAGCAATGCTTTCATACATGAAAGATGGTAACTAAAAATCTTACACAAGGACCAAAGAAGAAAGAAAAAGAACAATTGGCTGATAATCCTGGATGTCATCCAGAAAAAAAAAAAAAGAATTACCAAGCTTTAAGCTCCCATTCCCATTAGACAGCTGTTTCCAGTTTTCTGTAGCAGAATGACATGTGAATTTTCCCTCAAATACTCCATTCAGCTTTTGCTGGATAGTAATCTGAGCACCAGTGTTAAAGCAAATCAAGCAAGGGCAATTCAAAGAAACATACCTGTTTACTTGAACAATTTTGCAAGGAAATTCCTTTAAAGATAACTCTTCAATAAGCTGGTTTTGTGGATTATACCACCTGGACAGCAACAAAGCATCCAAATGAAGTTGCAATGAAATGATATGAAATACCACTCAACTTCGAGACACATTTGTTGTTCTGTGTATCACTGTGTGATGCCAAAGATCAAGCCTTCTACTTGCAGGCAAAGTACCATATGGCATGAGGCACACTAAGTATCCTCCTCCATAGCCCTTACCTTACAAACAGTCTAATTATGAGCAAGTTTTATCCCTGTGGTATATTAATTCAATTTGCATTGCTCAACCAAAAATGTCTGCCAAATGCGATTATCTGTGCAATGGTAAGTGGCAGCTTATGAAGCATATAACTGACTCAACTCTAAACTAATAAATCCATTTAATATTTGTATTGCAAACGATGATGTATTAATGAAATAGCCTCTAAAACTCTCCTTCCATCAGCATGATAGTATGAAAGTATCTATACAAGACTGGATTAGCTACAATAAAAAGTAACATTAATACCATATTATATATATCTTCTTTTCTTTTCTCTTTTATAAAAAAAAAAGTATTTGCACTCATTAAGCCACTGTCAAACAATCAAAAATACATTAACAATTATCTCTCAACAAAAAGAAAATTGAAAGGCACGATGAAATTTCATTTCTCTGTCTAGGGCACCAGTGATGACACATGAGTGCACAAGTACCACAACATGGGGATGCGCTGCCATGTCAGAGTGCAGCATTTCATGTGCACTGGGCTTTGTGTTTCAATGTCCTCAGGATAACTCCAAAAGAACCTCAAGGTTTGGGATCATGGATTTCTTTTTTTTTTCTCCATGGCCTCCAGCTGTTATACTCTCTAGAAACTGCCTTTTAAAGATCAAGAATCTCATTCACAGAATCACAGAATGTCAGGGATTGGAAGGGACCTCAAAAGATCATCTAGTCCAATCCCCCTGCCGGAGCAGGAACACCTAGATGAGGTTACACAGGAAGGCGTCCAGGTGGATTTTGAATGTCTCCAGAGAAGGAGACTCCACAACCTCCCTGGGCAGCCCATTCCAGTGTCCTGTTACCCTCACTGAGAAGTTTCTTCTCATATTTAAGTGGAACCTCCTGTGTTCCAGTTTGTACCCGTTACCCCTTGTCTTATCATTGTTTGTCACTGAGAAGAGTCTGGCTCCATCTTCATGACACTCCCCCTTTATATATTTATAAAGATTAATGAGGTCTCCCCTTAGTCTCCTCTTCTGCAAGCTAAAGAGACCCAGCTCCCTCAGCCTTTCCTCATAAGGGAGATGCTCCACTCCCTTAATCATCTTTGTAGCCCTACGCTGGACTCTCTCCAGCAGTTCCCTGTCCTTCTTNCCACCGCTCTGCCATCATCCATCCACCTCGTTATATCCTCATAAAAGGCTATGAGGTTGGTCAAACACGACTTCCCCTTGGTGAAGTTCTCTTCTTTCTGACAACAGTTGGTTGTTTCACATTATTTCCTCATATGGAGAGCTCTTGCTTGATGCCTCCATACAGTTGTATCTCAATCTTATTACTGAAAAAGTAGCAGTTTCACAGAAGATGGCTGGAACCTGCCTGGACACCTCTACCACATCCAGGATTTCAGTACAGCTATCAGACTGTGAAGTCTGCTCAAATTAAATAAAAATAAGGATATGAACATTTCTAATCAGTGCTAAATAGAGAAGAAATTACCAATGTTTAAGAAAACTTACATTAAAATATTTTAATTCAGTGTAGTACAATGTCCTCAATGTGCCTCCATTGGACAGCTCTCCAGTGGTTTTGTGAAATAAGCCGCTGCTCTCAGTGAGCAGCCCAAGAATTTCTGAACTCTGCTGACATCTTCCCTGGGCATGGTACTGTTTTTTCACAAAGCGCATATTTATTCTTCAAAATCCCCTCTAAGGACATCAACCTTTTTATTTTACGCCTCAGATTCCTAAACCAGGATACTAGACCATCTTTCATCCTCCCCCCTTTTTTACTTAACTGTCTCATACTGTGTCAGCTGTGTTTACACTACTCTGAGCCAAGGTTGCCAAAGCAGTTCAAATATCAGCAGGGTCCAGCACCAAAGGGGATGATTCAGACATTTCATTTCCCATCTTAGGGGAATATGGTTCATCTTCCACTCAGGACTGAATGTGAACAGGCTTAAATCATACTACCTCATGATTTTTCTGTGAATTAACCACAGACAACAGTCAGCAGTAAAAACTGCTTGTCTTCTACATGGAATTTCCTTCTGGTTTCTCAATTTGAGCTTCAGACATTTGACCTCTCCCCTGTCCCCTTCACCCTTCCCTTGTTTTCTTTTGAAAAGTTGGTGGTTTCTAACATCAACTTTCTCATATTTCATTTGATGGAGGGAACTCTCTGACTACGCAGGGTTTTGGACTAAACTTGCTTGTGTCTTTTTTAAATACAGTTAGAAAGCGATGTTCCTGACAAGATCACTACCTGATAGGAAAGAAATTTTTGGAAACAGGATAATGAATGGATTCACTATCAATACTGTGACTCATGTAAGAAAGGACAGTTATTAAAAGGTCAGGCAATTTTTCATCCCAAGAGAAAAACAGTAATTCCTTATGTTTTCATAGGCAAGCCTTCCAGCTGCAAATAGGCTGGAGAATCAAACATTGCTTGCTTTCCTTGAATTTTTGGTATTATCACCTCAAGGTCAATAAGGTCTTTTTTGGGTTTGGTTTTTTTTTTTTGCTCCCAGGCAGACTTTAAGAATCTCTTCCACAACTAAAGGATGGAAAGTTTTTTACACTAGTTGTTCAGGCTATACATTCATAAACTCAGTTTGTTCACCTCTACACAATAAGGCCAGAAGTCTGCTACCAAGGAGAGAGGCTGTGTTGTCTGCAACATCAATGGCACCTCCAAGGATATTTCCCCACAAATCTATTAGTAAGCTGTACAGCCAGGGAAAATGACAGTCTGGTTTAATATCAGAGGGCTTTGAATGGCAAAGCTGTAGCACTTCACTGAAAAGATTGTGAAAAGCGTAACATAATTTGAAGACACTGTGGACTAGTAACCCTCTTTGAAACAACACACTCCATATGGCACAAAAGAAGGATGTTTTTACAGAAAGTGGGTTATAACTCCCCAATTTTGTTACTGAATATACACTGGAACTGCTTTTATATATACTGTTGTGGTATTATGCCTAAAGAACAGCTCGACAATCAGCGTAAATTACGACTTCCCCCTTTGTTCCCAAAATGACTCTTCAGCAGGCATACTAGGAACAACCACCACAGAAGTTGTCCTTGACAGATTTCCCTACACTACAGAATTTCATAGTTGGAAGAATCTCTTTTCTATGCTGCCTGAATATGCAAACAAGACACAACAGGTAAGTGAATCTGGACCAAGTTTGAAGTCACTTTTCTCTCTGAACATCTGTTCATGGTTTAACCCCAGCCAGCAANCTGAAGAGCTCATATAACAAATGTCAAAATCAGGATGTGTTATTATTTCATTGATGCCACATAACAATGGGATCAAAACTGCCCTTCAAAGACCAAAAAGAAAAGCTGGCTACCAGTGACAGAGCTAATATGAAGCATGATGACATTTATGAGCAGATGTAGATGGAGTAGCAAGAAATAACAATTTTCCTTAAATATCACTGTTTAACGAACATTCCTACTGCAAACTGACTATAAAAGTATTTTTTTTTATACAACCAAGTTCCTTCTTCCCAGCCTTCTTCAGTGAATAAAATAGGGTGTTACTAC
>VYZX01011412.1:37095-48344 GCA_013401335.1 Brachypteracias leptosomus
CTTGCTGACAGAGGTTTGGGGGGTGGGGGGAGTGATAGAGGGACTAGGGGTGGGCACCGGGCACCCAGCCAAGGTAAACCCACCACAACATTCCTTATTGTTACCTAACAATAATGTTAAAAAGAAAAAACATTTGGCAACAAGCCATATGAGAATAAGCTGTAAACTGTCTCTCTCCTGAGATCTCACCAAAGCTGACAGCCTGAGTTAACAAAAGCTGTGTTTGGATAAGAGACAGCTTAGGAGCAGTTTGGTTTGGGTGACAGGCAGAGGAGAGTCACTGCCACAAAGATGGCAGTGAAACAGTGGAGAGAAAAAAAGAATACCAATGACAGACACCTGAGGAATGCCAGAGGATGACAGCAGTGACAAATGACTTTTGGGAAAAAAAAAAAGGAATTAATGGTACTTTAAAATGAAAAACACAAACAAACAACATGTTATTTACATGTTGTGAGAAGGTCCTTTAAATGAGTGCATTTAAAAGAGCAATCAGCACAGGGATCCTGCTCTTCACTCCTCATGCACTGACACTCCAGTCTCTTCAGCTGGGTGTACAGGTATTATGTTCAATTATTTCCCGAGTGTTCAGTGAGAAGTAGGCACTACTATGAAGAGACCACACTGAGAAGTACTTAGGAACTAGAGATAAATATGTAAGCTTGAACAGCTACCAGAACACCTAAACAAGATACTAATGAATTTAAACAAGAGTTAAGCTTTTTAGTAAGAGTTGAGGATACCTACTGCACTGAAGTCTAAGTTATTCTACAGATTAAAGAATACTTCTAATTGCAAAGAAAACATGTATCAAATAGACCAGCATTACTCCTTAACATTAGTAGAGTACCACCACTGTACTATGAACAAAAAAATCAAGCTGTTTCCTTGGACAAAATGCTTATGTACCTCAATTACATGCGACCAAACAAGTAAGAGCCACAGTGTGGCAAACAGTGGTAAAGCTAGTAATAAGACAAATCTGTAATGTTCCTTAGTTACAAAGTGAGTTCATCCCAAAACCTCAACAGCAGGTCCACCACCTTTCCTAAATTTTAAATCATGAAATAAAAATCCACACTAAACCCTGGCTGACTGTAGCCAAACAGAGCTTTGATTCAATATAAAAGAGACCAAATTTCATAGACCATGAACTCCCAAGTTCTTCCTAATAGGTATGAGAGAAGACACCATCTAATACTAAAGGCACTGTATATAATTGTAACCCCTAGACTTGTGGAGAGCAGCAAGAAGAGTTATGTCTCAGCTTTAATTCTTTGGTTCCAGTTGCTTTGGTATACTGGACACCAATGAAAATTTGATTCATGAAACTGAGTAGATTATTAAAATTCTGCTTAGATAGAGAAATCCTTGACCTCTACAATGGAAGACCCAACGCTTCATAAATAATCTGGTCAGTAAAGAAAAAGGAAACTAAGTAGTCCTCAGATATAGTATAGCAATTTTAGTATTTTCTAAAAGAGTCTCTGAAATGCATTGTCATTCCCCAGAAGATACACATACTCAGTGCACCAACCTACAGCAAAACAAAGAGTTGCATCTGACTTTGTTACAACCTATTATAGTATTTTGAGTAGAATCAACAGAAGGAACTAACAATCTAATGATAGTTTTCAGTGATAAACGGTTGAGTATAAACACCTGTGTATAAGTTTCAGGCTTGCATTTCTTTACTAAATCATTTCAACAAAGCACTGAAATTTGGACATCAGTAGCTTAAAATATCTAGAAGCTGTTTTGAATTGGGCCCTACAGCAGTCTCAATGAGTAGATAAGGCCTGTACCTTGAATCAAAAGACAACTACATAGTAGACTACTTTCCAAACTAGCATAATTCTTAAGCTCATTTTCAGAATAGCAATAACAGCCTCAACTACCTGCCTGTTAAAACTTCTACAAACTTTTGCTTTTTAATATTCAGAGCTTCCTCATATTGTCATGGGGCTACTTCAAATGGAAAATTTTCATGCATCAGAAAAAAATTACCTGCAAGACTACTAATTTTACATGGCACAGAAAGTAATTAGTTGGTATCATTTATGCCTTTTAAAAATTATAATTTTTGCAAGAGAAAAACAACCTTTCAAAGCTCCAGATACTATAGAAGAGTAAATAGTATTTTCAAACTCTAATAAGTAGAAGAAAAAAGAGATAAGAAAATATCATAGTAACGTGGGACACAAACAGCTCTGTTCTACCAACTACCTGGTCACCTGATATACCCACACTGTTGTGTTTCTCACCACTGTTGAAGGAATAACTAACCTTAAAAAACACATCTGGAGTAAGGAACAGTTCATATTTGCATTGCCCAGGATTAAGGCAGGAATCAGAGGCTCATGGCCATCATCCTGGCCTGCACATGTACGCTCAGATTTCAAAATACAGTATTTATCTACACTCAGTGTCTATTCTTCATCTAGAGAGTGGAAGTCATTCAATTTTTTTCAATGTCTCTGGATTTACATCTCAGAACAGAAAGTGCCTTCAGTCCTTGGTTTATCTGGAGCAGGGGGAGAAGGTATTTTCTTGCTAGAGGACAAATAGGCTCAGATTGTATTTTTTTTTAGAAGTCCCAGAATCAGCAAAGCACTTTTGTGGACATGCTATGAGAATTTCAGTACAATATGGGGTTGTGCAGGCCTGGGAAGCAGGTTAGCCTTCCTAGGTGGGGCTGCACTAAGGCTATAACACCACATGTAATTAAAAAACCCTAAGGCTCAGGTGGCGACAAAGTGGCAAGAAGAAATTCCTGTCTTACATCTGCCCTGCTACAATTTTTTCCCACTTTTGTTCTCCCCACCATCCAAGCTGTGCAGGTACTTATATTCTGAGATGCCTTCAAATAAGCGCAGCTCTTTTCCTAGAGCTTTACTGAGCTGCTTTACAACACAAAGGTAACAGTAAACGGGAGTAACAAGTCAGAAACAGGAGGTCAAAGGTTAGCTCTTCTTACCTCAGTTTTACCACCATAGCCAGCATCTCACAGAAGGAGCTTTAAGATTTCACATACTTCCAGACAATTCCTACCCAGTTGTACAGCAGTAGAAGGAGCAGCCTAGCACTACTACTCTTGCTAAGGCCAGGTTCTAATGGATTGCCTGTACTGGCATATGGGAAGCTATACACATTCCTTTACTTACCCATACAGACACAAATGCTACAAAAAAAAAAAAAAAAGTAGGATCTGCTACAGATCCCCTATCTGCTTTTATGAGGTTAGCTGGATTTTCTTCTCTCTTTTAATTGTGTCATATGTGTGGGGCATACTTGTGTAATAGATGCATGGCACATATGCTTGTGTAATAAATGTGATTTTTAGTAATTGTATGAGCATCCTGCACTCTATTTTCTCATGTTATCAGCATTCCTCATGCATATACAACCAGAAAGCACAATCAAAATACCCCCTTTATAAGCTGAAGAATATTATGTTTGGAGCAAAATTACAGCTGGATGTTTTAACACTGTAAGACAGCACACCTAGTAATCTGTAGTAGTAACAAACAGCAGGCATTATCTTGCTCACAGTACAGCAGGTACGCTGTTTCAAGAGACATGTGGAAAAGCTTTTGATGGTTCACAATTACAATCCTTTTTAGATCAAAATGTACTCTGCAATTTCTTCTCTTATAGCATGTGTTCACAGATGACTCAATTTTCTGACAAATGCTTATTTAATACTTCTGCTTAATAGAAAAATCAGTGAGCAAACCAGAAAAATACTGATGGGAGATCCATACTCAGAGTAAGGAGCATACCCTTTCAACTCTTTGCTTTCTGCTAGCTCCAAATGTTTGATTTACTGGCTGCCCGTTCTGTATCACGGATGTTTTTGGTAGGTGTAATTCCTATCTATTTTTAATACACTAAGAATTTAAGAGATGTATTAAAAAGGGTTACACAGCTACAAAAACAATGTCTTGGCAAAAAACTGCTTCTGGTTTTGCCAAGTGGAATGTTTTGGAGACACTTCAAAAAGTTGAGGAAAACGTTAGTAGCTCCTCCTTCTGTATTTGAACCACCCAAAAAGCACATGAAATTATTTCACATTGCTTATAATCTAAGAAGAATACATTATAAGCTTAAATTTGGCTAAAAAACAGACCTAAGCTAAGAGCTTATGATCTAGATGAAGAAGATTCAGTTATTTAAACCGACAGTTGGAAAGATGCTTAGGTTGTATGTCATCAAATGTCAGCCTGCTATTCTGTTGGTTACCAGCCCAAGGAGCAGGACTAGCGAAGTAATAGTATGCCAAAGGTGATTGGTAAAATAACCACCACTCTTTAAGTTTTATAGTCCATCTCCGTTCTGGATGCAGATGTCGAAAAATACCTGGCAGTGACAGCACCTAGGATTCCCTTTATACCCATTCCATCCAACTTGCTGGCTGAATCAAGAGGTTACAGAATAAGGCACTCCTCTCCTTGATCAAAGATTAATCCATCAGTTCCAGGAAAGACAAGAATAGGTAAACTCTGCATTACACAAAGTGGGAATTAATAAACTCCTATCTATGTTTACCCTTAGGCACACTAGTGCCTTTTTCCTGGCTCCACAGTCACCCAATTTCAGCCAGGAGGGTGGACCATTCTCTCAGCCAGACTACTCAGCAGTCTTGTCATCAAGGCACGCTCCTGGGAAACGTGGCTTTGGCTCCACTTCAGCTGCAATGAAAACAGTGCGACTCACTATGAATTCCCTGAGCAAGCCCCTCAACTCCTAGACTGCTACACAACATGCAAGCACTGTTGTTTCTCCTCCTTCAGCCACAACTTCTCTATTTTGTGCTAAGTTCAGGGAAGTGATATGCTCCAAGCAGACCATTATACCACTCCTGCAAGGGAAGGTTAGGGTTGCAAATAGTGCTGGCATCTGGATACTGAAACATGGGCAGTACCCATCCCATGGAGGGAAACACTTCAAGCAATGGTTACTTTGCTTTCCACCACACAAATTGGTTTCACTGTGATCTTTTTTCCGATGCGTAATTCATGAATTTTAAGTTGGTTGTAGAAGTCCACAGAAACCCAGTTTAACATCTTCCATCTCTACTGACTTAAACACTCTTTTTGAACAGCAAAAATAACAGTTTTGAAATGCCTTTTCCCTTGGTTCATCTCCTTCCTCCTACTTACCTATACACTATCATTTTGATGACAGGGATATTTCAGTTCAAGCACAAAATTGAGCATGGCAATGTTTTCATATGTAACTAGTGGAGGAAATACAAACACGTTGACAGCAAACTCTGATTTTGTATGATCTAATATCAGAACAGAGTTTCACTGTTTGAAATGACAAATAAGCTTTGTAGACTGCTACATAGTCCTGGTGTGGAAGAAAAATGGTTTCACAATAAATTAAGAGAAAGCTTTATTTTTTTTCTTTTTTATAAGGTGCATTAATAGCAAGAATTAAGAATAATGTCTCTGAGAATGCCAAAATAAAGGGTATTTCTCTCAGTGGAATTAAGAATTTAATACTTTGCCTTTGATCTGAATTACACAGTACTCTTTAAATCCAACAGCAAAAAATTCCAGACTTCCATAAATAACTTGGAGCTTGCCAGCGCAAATCTGTCAACTAACAAATCCCCCTTCGTGTCTCCAAAGTCTGCATTTTCAAAGGTCATGAGATGGTCAGCTCACACACTAGCTTTACAGATCATGTAAATGGAATAGACAGAGACATATAAAATTTCCATTCCCCATTTCAAGTAGCAGTGCTTCTCAAGACTGTATCATCCCTGATGTAAATCACGGAACCTGCACACAGGCAATATCTGCAGGTAATAATAGCAAGATGCTATCTTCCACTAGATGAACCAGTCTAATGCTGCATTTGCTGCATTTGGAGAAGTCCTACTGATGTAAACAGTGGCTTAGGAAGTGCCAGTGAGGGCACAACACTAAAATACTCCTTTGAAGTAAAACAAACAAAAAACTCCCAAACCACAAGAAAAATAAAAAACCTTGATTCCCGCATGAGTCTAAGTCCCTCATTTTGCCTTCCCAAAGGCTGAAACATGAACAATTCTTCCTCATGGATACTCAAGGCATGGGAAACATCTCAGCTCGAGAAAGGATCAGCAACTTCAACTTCAGGTTAATTACATACTTAATTTTAAAGTTGTGCATAAATGCTGTACTAAATCAGAATGTTTGCTCAGGTAAGCCAAGTGAAATCAGGAGTTAGATCCACCATGAGTATACTTAAAAATCTGCCCTTCAAACTGAAGTGAATGCTCTGTAGTACGGAGTACTATAACAAGCTTCCAGTTCTACACAGCTTTGTCCTGAGGCAAAACGGTCCCCTCCTGGGACTGCCGTTTGTGTGCTAGTACATCAACTACAAAACTCCATTCCATAGTTCCCAAGTGGACAAACAAAAAGGATGTCAATTAAACAAAAAATTAATCCAAACACCAAAAGTAAATAAATACAAACTTCTAGATCTAGCCATATCTTTAGACTAACTGTGAGAGACAGGACTATTTCTGTAACAGTGAAGTGCAACCATGTTTGTGTGGGTCATTTCACTTTAGCCAAGATATCACTCCAGCCTGCCCTCAACACTATGTGGAAGGTTTACACTAATCAGCTTTTTCTGAGGTTAAATTCTAGCATCACATCAATAGCTGTTACACAACATCAAGAAATACAAGCTGCACTGATTTGCAAAAGTCAACCTGGTCCTATTTTCATGCATCTGAATTAACAGATATTTTCTCTTATAAAATTATTTTACATCATAAAGTTAAATGTTTTAGTTAAGAAAAAATAAATACCATGACGCATCACCCTCTAAAAAGCCAGAGTTATTTTACAGTTAGCATTAACTTTAGGTAAGCTGCAGGGGGGGGCAGGGAAGACACACATTCAAAAGGACTTCAGAGATTTTTATCATCAATTAACACCTAACAGTATGATTTTTCTCACGACTTTAATTATTAATTTCTATCTTCATATATTGGAGAGTGAATGTTTTCCCAGAGGGAGAAAAAGTACACTCCTTTCCAAGGTTTGTTTCAAAGAAAATCAAATTATCTGAAATATTTTCTCATAAAACACAGACCATACAAGCTCAACAGCCAGTAAAGCCAAATTTCTATTCTTGTTTTTTTGCTATTTTGCGGTGGTAAAGCTGCCTGACACTTAGACCAGCATCCAAAGGAATACCCATGGAATTTAAGCCTTTTAAACTCTCCAAAAAATCTTCCAGCTAACTGAATTTTTCTCTAAAGCAAAAAGAAAAAAAAAAAAAGAAAGAGAAAACAAAAAGTCAAGCACATGTCCAGTCAAAACCCACATGTATTCACGTATCAGATCTCAGGAAGAATCAAAACATAGTGTAACTCTGGTTAATCTCTTAATTGCAAGAGGCTTTTATCCATGGCTGTTAAATAATGTGATCCAAGTTGCCTCTCCAAGATTAAGTATACAAAGTCACTGTGCAACTAAAATAGCAAGTCACTACAAATACTATAAATGCTACACCATTTATATAAACAGGAGTAAGATTATTTTTAGTAATTATCCTTGTAAAAGAATGAACATGTTTCCTTAACACACAAATATATTTACTAGAATATTAATGCATTCATTAGGAACATCATGACTGTAAAACTTTGAATTTTTGCTCCTGTAAATGCCTAATCTGATACACTGTTTTAAAACAAGCCATCTATTGTTTTTTCCCCAAATTAAATTTTACTGGCAGAAAAGGAGGAAAGGTATTTTTTGCACAGAAAAAAGAAATAATCAGAGCAGTGAACTGAATAATCCGAGGATAAAAAACAGGTACCTCATTGACAAGCTGCACCACATTTACACTCGCTCTCAGTCAGAATTTATACTGTGCCACCTAAATAGGTGCAAATCTACCATTGGGAAAGCCAGGATCATCTTCATTCTCTGTGGAGAACGAGGCTTGCTATTATCCAGATGCTTTTCATGTTCAGAGCCCAATCTAACTGGATAATATTTGTAGAAGGGATAAAGGGATCTAGGTTCTCCACTAGAGTTCAATTAATTTTTTACTCCCTGGGTAAAAAAAAAATTTTAAAAAAATAAAATAAAAAAAAGTGGAGTGAAGGAATATTAAGGAAAATCAAAGAGCAGTCACTGTTGCAGCCACAGCTCGAAGTGAGGATCTCTTGGTCCCCATGCCACGCTGAAACACTGGATCTGGGGCTCTTGCAGTAATGATCCGGGCCGGTACAAGGTTGTTATACAGCCAGGTATGTTTCACGTCAAGGCACAGAATGAACACAAGCTTCAGGTACTACATTAAAGTAGCCATTAAAATAAAAGACAAACATATCTGTAACTTACAAAAAGAAAAGCAAGATTTTATTGTAAAAACTCCATACAAGATGAACAAAAAAAGTCTTAGTACAGTGTACACTTAGTCCACTCTCAATACAGTGACTGAACTTTCATACAAAACAGATGATAATCTGTTTTTTATAACACGATGGCAGTTTTGGGTCATGTTTGTAGGTACTCCAGAATCATGTCACCCCTACTACAGCCTGAGCACAGTGAAATGTCACAGGGCTAAGCACCTTAGCCAGCCAGGCACACAGCCAATGTTGTTCAACAGAGTCATTTTACACCCTATGCTTTGGATACAGGAGGTCCTCATGACTTCCCCAAGTTGTCAGATGTGTTGCCCCCCAACTGAAAACCCTTTGGAGAAGGACAGAATTGACCCAAGTAGCACAGTTGTGCAACTGCAAAAAGT
This sequence comes from Brachypteracias leptosomus, assembly GCA_013401335.1. Taxonomy (NCBI): domain Eukaryota; kingdom Metazoa; phylum Chordata; class Aves; order Coraciiformes; family Brachypteraciidae; genus Brachypteracias; species Brachypteracias leptosomus. Next base: position 45,868 of record VYZX01011412.1, read on the forward strand.
ATCTGGCAGGGGTGGAATCTCTCCTTTTTTTCTTTAAGGTAAATTTCAGTCCAAAGTGCAAAATGAATATTGTGATTGTTTCCTAAACAGTTATAAATACTCCTTTCAACATAAGCAATTTGTGCTAGTTTTGCTACCTCCAAGACTACATGAAGAGTAATATAAATAATATTACTACTGTCAAAATCCTATGACATATTAGAAAATCAAACTCCTAATAGGGTGGAACCAAACTCCGTGCTATAGAGAAGATAACATTGAACTAAGTAGACAGTTTTCCTTTATCAGTCTGTTGTCTTGTAGAGAAAGCAGCCCAGCCCCAACCTTTAATTACCTAAGTAGTACTTACTAACCTTAGCTGCCCTCAATATCCACAGATTAAATCAGTTCTGGAGATGATCCCAGATATTCTTTCCAAGTAAGAACACTCCCATCAGGTGCTGTTACTAATCAATCCTGGACAACCAAATAACTATAGTAAACCCATATAAAATTAAAAAGTATAATTGATTAACTTCAAATCCAAAGTACTTGTTCTGCACTCAAAGTCAGTTACAGTCAAGACAAACCTTCTCCTCCCCAACCCCCCCAAACAAACAACAAATACTCAAAAACCTTTGAGTCAGACACAAGCATAGGCTTGCTTCCACATAAGAAAATACTGAACTCTTTCTTTTTTTCAGCCTACGAGCAACAAGAAGTGCTCATTTTATCCCTGGTATAGCAAAGGAGTGTTGATATTTTATACAGTCCCTCTCACACAGTTGTCCCCAAAAACATTCCCCAGAGGTAGAACCATCACCTCAACAGGGACCTCCAACTTCCCTAGTCACTGTTTTTCATGTCCATTCTCTGTGGCTAGCAGTTGGCCCATCTCCTCACACCCTTATGGGAACAACTGAAAAGATCTATATATTCCAAGGTTCCTCCATTGGTCCTTCTTCCAAGGAAGGTCCTTCTCTGTAACATAGCATTCAGCTACCTAACATAACTTGTTGGGAAGTGGCAACCACTTCACTTTCTAGAAGCAAGCTGGATACTTCACTTGACAACCTTTAGGCATCACCATAAATCAAAATCATTCAAACTGAAGCAGTTCTGGGTGTATCCTTGCCCCACTTATACTAGGAACTAATCTTGGTGCCCCATGTTAGACTTTGTGAAAACATACAGTGAGGGGACTAAAAAAAAAAAAAAAATCTCTTTTGTGAAAAGTTACATTTCTCATAAAAAGTCCTTATGAGACAATCAGGAAGAAGAACAGAGAAGTGATGGTGGTAGCAACAACAGCTCCAGGCTCAAAGAAGTCAGTATGACTACAATTTATGATTGGGGGGTGGAGGCCTGGGGGGGCAGAAATGATGCCCAGACTTTGGGCAAGTCATTTTGCCTTTTTCAGTCTTCTTTTTCCTTTTCTCTGTGCATTTCCATTCAGCGCTCTTAGGGACTGCCACTGTATCTCACAACAAGGACAGGTAATGCTATAGCTCTACAGAGACCCTCCACCCTCAACTAGCAAAGCCTCTGTGCACCACTGAAACAGGACTCATTAACATGCTAGCTTTGACTTCTTCCCTGTCTAGCCACTCCTGGCTGTCCAATACTCACAGCTCATGACGTGAGATACAAAGAAGGAGAGAATAATATACAAGATAGTTTCTTTCACATACTAATCTGCAAGGTGCTAAGTAAAAGTAACAAGAAAAGGCAAACAGACATTGGAAACTCATCTCAAAGTTTCAGAGCAGGTAAAGCGTAGCAGCAACAGGGAAGGAGAAGGCTTGTGGAAGGCTTAAGAAGGTAAGAAAAAGCCTTATAATTTTAGGCAACAGTAGCCAAAGATTCTGTGGGGGTATTTAAAGAAGTGTGACAATCAGGCAAAGAATACAACCTTTATGAAGGCATGAAAAGTATTTAGAGGGAAGATTCTCACCAAAGAACTGAATCAGAACCAGCAACAAATCTGTAGGGCACAACCTCAGACATTGTAAAGCCATCACAGCTGTGATGACATAATGGCATGAAGGCATTCTACACCAGCATGGATAGGCTACCAGAAGCCCTAGGGAACAAATGCTTCTCTCTAGAATTCTAGAGTCTATGATTTTGGCTAGGAATTCACAAAATTCAAAGCACATGCTGATTTGCAGTAAATGAAAAAAAAAAAAAAAAAAAATTCCCACATCTGTTTTCCCCATTTCAGTCTCTTTGAGCTTCTAAACATAAATTTAATCAATTTTAAATTTACTGTCCCCTAAGTTTAAATGTTTCCCACCCTCTGTGAATATTTAGATCTTACTATTCAAAGGCTTAAATATCTATGTGCAATAGATCCAGTCATATTACCCTCAACCCACTGAACAAGTGAGTACACCCTCTGCAGGGGAAAAATAATTTCTCAGGTTGTGACAATCTCTGAGAACAGCCTAACAAGCAAGTACATATGGAAACCAAATCAACAGTCTAAACTATCTTCT
>VYZX01011412.1:48349-169044 GCA_013401335.1 Brachypteracias leptosomus
TACTCACAGGAAGACACATTTGCCACTGTTCCCCACTATGGGCATAGAATGTCAATTTCAAGATCATTAATGCAGCACCTGTCATTAACACTAAGCCATTAACGTTGCAAAAAAAGAAACAACTGAACAAGCACATATACATGCAGCCTGCATTCTACCTGAAGTGTCTGCTTTGCTGCACATCAACTTATCAGTAGAGTCCCAGTAGGAGTGAATGTGACTCAGTTTGTAAGGTTATTACATTTTCTACTATAACGTCTTCAATGTCTGTCAACTTTAAAGAATAAAGGAAATCACTCTTTATTGCCTGAAGTTCTTACCTTCCCGTAGAACAGGAGTGATGCCAGTTTAATTGTCAGCAGGTTCAGGGAATATATTCCACCTGCTCGGTGGATAATCACATCTATTCTGAAAGAAGTCACTGGTATTAATGAATACAGTAATCAAAGAATATTAAGAGTTGGAAGGGACCTTTAAAAGTCATCTAGGCCAACCCCCAAAGATATGTATAATAAAAAATGTTAACTCCTGAAAAAATAATTCAATTATAAGGGTTCTTAGCAGAAATATTAGCAGAACAAAACTTGAAATTAATTTATTGTAATGAAATTGCACACTATACCTAAGTGTATATTTATAAATCAGTCATTTTGACCCTCAAAACAAACACTGAGATTCAGAGAGACAGAGTTGAGGCTCAGAAGGGTCTGAGTGTTTCAAAGCTTTAAAATTGCTTTTTATCTAGATCGTGTCATTAGTACAAGCTCTAAAAGTGTTCTTCATTGATACTCAATCCATGTTAAAAAAACCCCACTAAACTAAACCAAAAAATTTAAAGGTGGATATAAATTGTGGATGCTTCCAGTTTCATGTGCCAAACACAAGGTTAAAAGGTAGCCCTTTTGTAACCTAAAACCTTTTTAGAGAATTCCCTTGCTTTTTGTTCTAGATTCCTTGCCCAACCAAAACCAAACCTCTCACCACATTTTGCTTTTTCATACTTTTTTAATGACTTTCTCTTTTTATTGCTTCCCAGGGCCTGCCTCCCTCACCCACTATTCTCCCATGGTTCATTAGCAAAATTCAGCTTCCCTTCACTCATGACCCTTTCAACTATCCTCCAACTCCAGGCTCCATAACTGGATAATCTTAGTGTTTCTACCACGCAATTCCAAACTCAAAGTTTCTCTATCCTTCTTGCAGCTTCTGGTGACCATTTTCTACCTTTCACAATCTACTTCCCTGCAGCCCAGTTCTGTGCTTGTCCAGTTTTGCCTGAATCCTCCACATTGGTGGTCCAAGTTATAGACTGATGACACTGAGAGCACAAAGTAATGAATGCAGAGTTTTAACATTTGTCAAACAATCCAGTACCTCATAAAGCACTCTGTCCTAGGCCAATCCAAGAGTACGAATTAATGCTCACAGACCGATGTACAATGCCTTTTCAACCCATTTCCTACAACAGTGAGGTGAAGTGTGGTTAATAATCATGCATGACACACAGCAAGACCATAGCATTTTCTGTCTCAACTGCAGTACATCGGTGACATGTCACAGACAGTAAGGTAAAAAGCAAGGAGTGAAAATGAAACTGCCATGGATAAAGATGGGTAAATTTAAACACAGCTTTTATACCAACAGCACAATTTTCTGAGTGAAAAATGGAACAGATTTCTACACAAAAATGTCTATCTGCATAGTCATACTAGTGAAGGACATATCTAAATACACACACATTATCTCACATTAAGTGTGAGACAGTCGGCAATGCCATGGAGATCTGCGTGCCCACATTTCATTAACTTTGATTTTGAAATCCCCAATTCAGGATTTCAAATATGTCCTAAGCGAAACACAATTCATTTGGTTTCTACACCAGACCACAGGAAAACTCAGGTTGGATGGAACCTCAGGAGGTCCTATTAGTTGAAACTTCTACTCAAACATCATCTTTGCAGGAGCCTAGATCAGGACAGAGGTTTGTTCTACCACATATTTCCTCTTTGACCCCAGGTCACTAATTTACACAGCTGCTGTCTGCCTGAGTTATCTGCAGTCTGAGAAAAAGAGATGTTGCACTATTATTACATAAATATTTGAGAAGTGCTTGGGTAATGTGGTTCGAAATATAGGCAGACATCTGAATATTAGGATTGGGCTAATAAAGGGAACTTTAGATCTTAGTTTAGCATTCCAGAGCACTCAACCTGGGTGTTTTGTTCTATTCAAAGAAAGTAAAGGCCTGTGTCCCCAGATGTTAAATTTGATTCTGAAGTTGCTACACTTTAGCAATTCTGATTTTGTTTCAAGCCTGCTTCTTGATTTCAGAGCAAAGGCTTAGCTTGTAAAAGTCCTTATCCATAGTTTGCTTCAACTGGACCAAAACCAACTGTGAATAAATCTGAGTCATGTGAAATAAAGATTGTATCACATAGCATTTTAATGAGGAATGAGGTTTAAGAATATACAGTAATATATTAAATAGTATTCATTCTTGTTTAATTTGCCCTTGTTTACTATATCTCTAAATAGCATTTTAGTCAGACACTTATTTGTGTGTTAAACTACTTCCTGCAAACTTGGCGCCTAGACCTAGGGAAATAAATTACCCTGGAGTTCATTTTCCCTTCTCAGCTCTCAAGGGGATGCCACTGGCAGGTTGAGCCAAAGCACACAGAGATATTTGTCTCAATTCTTTCAACTATTTCGATATCAGTATTAATACACTGCGAGAAAATGAATAGCTCAGAGAGAAAGTTGGTTATTCAAGTTTTTTCTCTTCTGATACAATGGCCCCAGAACCGTTAATAACGTTTCCAGAAGAACACAATACAAAATTATCTACTTTGGTAAGACAATTTCAGACAGTGTAGGCTATATGAGCTTCTAGGAGACAGCAGCTTCCACAAGCTTCTACATTACTTGTAGAACCTGATTGAATTTTTCTCCCAAGATATGTTACCAAGGGTGAGCCTTTCACAGAATCACAGAATCACAGAATGTCAGGGATTGGAAGGGACCTCAAAAGATCATCTAGTCCAATCCCCCTGCCGGAGCAGGAACACCTAGATGAGGTTACACAGGAACATGTCCAGACGGGTTTTGAATGTCTCCAGAGAAGGAGACTCCACAACCTCCCTGGGCAGCCCATTCCAGTGTCCTGTTACCCTCACCGAGAAGAAGTTTCTTCTCATATTTAAGTGGAACCTCCTGTGTTCCAGTTTGTACCCGTTACCCCTTGTCTTATCATTGTTTGTCACCGAGAAGAGCCTGGCTCCATCTTCGTGACACTCCCCCTTTATATATTTATAAACATTAATGAGGTCTCCCCTTAGTCTCCTCTTCTGCAAGCTAAAGAGCCCCAGCTCCCTCAGCCTTTCCTCATAAGGGAGATGCTCCACTCCCTTAATCATCTTTGTAGCCCTACGCTGGACTCTCTCCAGCAGTTCCCTGTCCCTCTTGAACTGAGGGGCCCAGAACTGGACACAATACTCCAGATGAGGTCTCACCAGGGCAGAGTAGAGGGGGAGGAGAACCTCTCTCGACCTACTAACCACCCCCCTTCTAATACACCCCAGGAAGCCATTGGCCTTCTTGGCCACAAGGGCACATTGCTGTCTCATGGCTTTCTTACCACTTTTCTTACTACTTTCATGGCTTTCTTACCACTGTCATGAACTGTAAGGATCTCAAGGTCTTGTAAACTTCTATAGCTGCAAATTCTGACAACTGAGGATTATTTTTTTTCCACTTGCATGTAAGTAAGGAAAAGGGGGAGAAGCAGTAAATAAACTTTGTTGAAAGCCTTTGGGAAAAGCAAAGTAAAGCTGTAGACTTGTGTGGGAAGCTAATAAAGAGGGAGCACAGTAATAGCACCGCAATGGCAAAGTATTAACAGGCTCTCAACAAGAACTTGCATTTCCCAAGGTATTATGAAGTTCTTGTATCCTAAACACCAAAAAACCATCCATGTAGCATAAGAAAGCTGCTATGCACCATACATACACACACACGTATTTGCAGGGCTCCTAGTGCTTAAGGAAGCTACAGAAATGACAAAGATAAGAAGTACTTTCCATAATGGAGCCTACAGAGAGCATTGTATTCATACAACATATGTATGTACTAACTATATGTTAAGATTAAAAAGAGATCAGAAATAAAGTCTTGCCATTTAAAGTATTTGACAGCACATTGCTGAGATTTTCATTGCATTGGGATAAGTGAAAGCTTGCATATTCCAACTGAAAATCCATGCTTTCTCACCAATTTTCTATGCAATCTTGATCTAGTCCCTTGATCTTCCTGGGACTACCTTCACCAGATGTAGTTATAGGGTTGCACAAACTACATTCCCATGGAGATGAGCTATGCTACTTGCTCCTTTTTGATAGGTTTTATGTCATTGTAACTTCTCCTTACAGGGCAAATCTCAATCTCTGTCTATCAGACAAAAATGAGGAAAAATAGGAAAAAAAAAGGCAAACCAAAACACATACTCCCAAAAAAAGCCTAAAACCCAAAATCTACAGAAGCTGTTACTGAGCAACAACAATCATGGATTCTTACAGGTTCATGCCAACAAACATCAATTTTAGATATTTTCAGATGCTCCCTTTATTTGCAGCTATCTTACATCTAGCCACTCTTGCAGCATCTAAATCCCCCCTCTCAGCTGCCTAAGATACAGAGAGATAAGCTGTATAGAACTGCAGAATAACAGGAAGTGACTAAAAAATGCAGCAATTGCAATCCTGTGACATATTTGATGTGTAAATCCGTGTACTAACAGAAGAAACATCTTTAAAAAGAAAGGCTAATTCCAGCACTGTGACTAGAAGTCATGAATTTAATGCAAGTCTCATGACATTTTTCTTAAAACCTCAGCATCCTGAGGTATATTTGAGCCTCTCTTGTGTCCAGCTCTTGTGGTTACAGAGAAAAGTGCACCTCAATGACCTGAATTTCAGAAAGCACGCCAAAATGAAGCAACTGTATTTATTTATACCCATTATTCTTAAACTAATCCTACAACTTCAGGAGTGGAGGGAGCTGAGCTATTTATCCTAAACATCTGGAGAAGTCAGCACTGCTCCTTGTATCCCAATTCACACATAAGCATACATTTTTCCTTGGCAGTTTTATCATACCATTGTAAAAAAGTTCTCATTCATACTAAATGGAAATCTACACAATTAACTTTGATATGGTGTCTGTCTGATCCAGCTTCTATGATTTTTGTTGGTTTAGCTCCAAGTGTGCTGTCGAGCATGTGTTCAGACATGATCACGTTGAGGCATCCATTTATGTGGAGAAAAATGAAAGAGGAGTGGAAAAGAATAGTATTTTCTGAATATTCATCAAGATGAGCTACATGGTTCTAAAAGGTCATTTTTGTCTTCTTTCTCATCTGTGAACAACTTTGACAGATAAATCAACAGCATCATAAAGTTACAGATGAGACAACAGCAAGCTAACCCATAAAATTCTTAACAGAAACAGAGAAGCTCTTGGACATCAAAATGATACAGTTAAAGCTTTTGGGCCCACATACTTCGTGCAACGTTCTTCCATTCCTTTCAAGCACAGTAGTGATCCTCAATCTACTAACGGGTGCCTCAGCATCACAACAAACATGTAACTAAAGGCAGGGAGTACTGCTCCAAACTTTTCTAGTGTCTGGGGCTAACAGTATCCCAGAACTCATGCCCCTACTGTTTGCAAGAAGACACAGACTCTGCTGTCATCAAAGGGTTGATCAAAGAGTCATATTAAAAAAACCAACAAAATAATCTGAACTTTAAATTAATTTGGCTAGTGTCTTTGGCAAAATATCTCATCTCCCACACACCATAAAGCAGAAAGAGGCAGAGAGAAAGGAAACACACTGGAAAGACAGATGGAAAGATGAAAGCATTGTGGACTAACACCAATATTAAAATGTGACATCTATCCCTGTCCTCAACCAATTATTATCACCAGGTCAGGATAGATATTCTGAAGTAAAATGGATTCCAGGGTTTCCATATTGCTTACCTCATCATCACCCTCCACACAATATAAACTCCTACTCTGAATACATAGTTTATCATTAAACGAGCAAGACATGACTACATGTATAAGGGTAATGAGCACAAATTACTGTGCTCAGATGGTATCTCAAACACTGCATGTTTAGCTACCCAGTTTCCAGAAGAGTACACTTCTCATTACCAGTGCAATGTACACAGCATCAGCTAGATAGGAATAATCACCAAAAGAAACAAACCTAGAGAAAACAAACTATCAGCACAAGTCTTATCATCACCCCAAAACGTTCTTATATCCAAACATTAACTTCTACCTTTTGATAAAGTCATGGTATTATATAGCACAATAAACCTTACTTCTATGCAGAACAGTCCTGCCTTTTTTTTTTTTTTTTTAAGTCTGACACTTTTATTTTTATCCTAACATACCACTGCAGCTTGGTTGTGACAGCACTAAGCAATACATCTCAAGAGATTATAAGACACCATAAAGTTTTCCCATCTTACCTGGCTCTGTACAGTTCTTTTCTTTGTGTGTCCCATTAGGTGATGCCATCAACCTTCTATTCCTCCATATTTCTGACAAAACACGTTTGTCTGCAATAGCTGATTCTCGGCCTATATTAAATAGAAAGAAGTTATGCCCACAGTCACTAATTTTTTCCTGCATTATCTTAACTGGACTATATGTCCCTACTAGCAAGGGGCCTGCATCAGTATGTGAATGCAGCAAAACCAAAGTGTGACTGGAGCACTTGGTGACATACAAATGCCAGGTGCTCTTAGCTACCAAGGGTGAAACTACCTATGAAGGTGCAGTATCAGAGCTGTTAGCATGTTCTGGCTAGCAGAACATGCCAGCTGTGACCCACAATGGGAAAATATTCTGCAGCAAGCAAATGCTGACGCCTGCACCTGTGAAACTCAACACTTAGCAGTTCTTATAGATGAAACCAGCCCAGCTATGCTGACATGAGCAACAATCACACTTCCATTTAGTCATCTGCACTTGCACATTTTACATTACTGATTTCTCAAAAACTAAAAATGCATATGGACATGTTCCAGCTACATTTTGGTTTACTCTGAGTCCAGTGACTGATCTTTTCAGTGTCAGGTATATTTGATAATATCAATCCCTGCATAACTTGTCAAGGAAAAGGGAAATAACTGCACTGTGAATACCCACAAGTCTTAAGAAAAACAAGCTTCTGTAGAAGTCAATGGAGCTTTTGCCCAAACTTGTATTCCAGAAGCATTCTCAACGCAACTTTCTGAATGAAGTACAGAAGGAACATTTGTGATAATGCAGGGTATGCAGTTATAATAATCAAGGGAAGAATAGAACCTCTTAATTAAGTCAGTTCCAACTCAACATTATCCATTTCACAAAAATGTATTATAATAACAAAAATTTTTCCATGGCTGATCTTAGAGTTTAGATTCAGTCATCTTGTAATGTTTGTGTTTTGTTAGAGTGACTCTTGTGAAAAAATCTAGCTTGGAAAGTAGTTTGGCTAGAGTATTTGCTAAAATATTCTGATGCCACAAATATAAGAAACATAGAGAACAGATGGCCAGTGTTTATGGATACAGTATACTGTAAATTAGCCAGCTGAAAAAAACTACCTGATGCAGCATACCATCAGAAATTAGGTTACGAGGGATTTAGCTGACAATCCAGGAAATAAAAAACTTTCATTAGTCATGACACTTTTCACGTAAAGTTTAAGAAGTTCTGGAAAATTATTATCTGCAGCAAAAAACCCCTCAAACTATGTAAGCATAATCATATCCCAATTACTTGCTTTCAAAAACTAGTAAATATATGAAAATAAATAACTGGTGTAATGAAAAAAAAAACACAAACACATATGCATGACAAACAGTTCTAATTAAAGCAAGCAACAGTATACTCTAAAACCACAACTGAAAAAAGTTGAAAGTTCTAAGATGATCAATATGCTAATATGGTCTAAGACATTGAATTCTTATATGGATGGCTTGTTGCCATCCTAGATATATCTCAAACAACCCAGGCAATAATTTGAGCACAAGAGTATTAGAAAGTATGACAAGTTCCACCAGATTTTTCTTCCCTAAAGCACTCATTTTAACTTCAGATTTAAATTAAGTAGATGACCCATTCTAGTTCTGCTGAAATCTGATTTTCTTATATTAAAATTGGACATAGGATCTGGGCTTAGTTTTTGTTCTTAGATCTGAAAGGACTGTTGACAGTCCTATCTAGAGAACCATGTGCTGTCCCATCAACCTTAGACTTTGTATCTGAGGGATGAAAAGCATACTGCAGAAAGAGGGACTGGAGCTCCACACTTACAGTCCAAACTGTGCCAGCAGGTTGTAAAAAAAAACAAACAACAAAAACACAACACAAATGGAAATGGAAATGATGCAGTTAATTGTAAATGCATCAGTTGAACAAAGGATGCAACAGACTCTATAAAACATGATTAGCGTTGTTCCTTGTCTAAAACGTAGACTTTTCTGTCAAATCCACACTGCAATTTGGCGGGGGGGGGGGGGGGGGNNGGGGGGGGGGGGGGGGGGCGTAGATGGAGCAAATAACTAGTAGTAGTAGCCGATGGACTGATGGAGGTTTACAACCTAAGGATGAAAATGAAAGACGGCCCGAAGTTGCAGAGAGGACCACGAGCGGCTGGAGTGGATTCAGCTCTGATGCAGCGGCAGGGAGGAAACTGCTTTAGGGCCGTTCCTAGGCACGCAGCTGCCCCGTGATTCCCCTTTTGGTCCCGATCCGAAGCCCCCAGAGAGGCCCGGCGCAGTCCTCGGACACCTGCCGCCAGCGGCGCTGCTGCCGGGGCTGCGGCCACGCACCTGCCCGGCGCGGGAGCTCCTCCAGAGGAAGCCGCACCGCTCCCCTGACTCGCCCGCCCGCCGGGGTATTTCCACCGAGAAACCCAAAACGGGAACAGCTGCGGACGCTCGACCCCGCCAACCGCCGGCTGACCCCGCGGCGACAGCCCCCGGGCCGCTCCCGCCACCCGGCCGAGGTCCGCCGGTCCCGCCGCCACAGCCACTCACCCAGTCTGGAGAGCAGGCTGGACATACACCAGACGAAGAAGAGGATGGCGCAGATGAAGCCCAGCTGCTGCAGCAGCATCTCCCGCCTCTTGCGAACTTTCCTCAGCATAAGCAGCATGGTCTTCGGTGGGGCGACCGGCGTCTCGTCTAACTCCATGGCAGCAAGCGCGGGCTCTGAGGGGGCGGCCAGCAGGTCGGTCGGAAAGCGGGGATCACTCCCGGCGGCTTCCCGCAGACGGTTCCATGTCGGGCGGGCTGCAGCGCGGAGAGAAGCCGATGCTCAACGCCTCAGGCCGGCAGCGGCGAAGCAGGGAAGCAGGTGGAGGCGGGCAGAGGCGCGGGGGAGACGGCGGCCGAGCGGCGAGGGGAGGGCAAAGCGTCGCACTCAGGGGCCGGGCTGAGCCCCGCGCCCCACACGCACCATGGCTGCCAGCGGAGGAAGAGGCGCGGTGGCACCCCGCGCTCCTTTGGCAGCGGCCGCCCCACAGCGTGCCGCGAGCTAAGAGTTAGCACCGAGGGACAGCGGCATCCATGCGGCTCCTCACCCGCCCCGGCCAAGTTTAAAGTTTATCCCTTTCCTTCCTCCCTCTCTCCTGCCGCCGCCAGCCGTTGGCGCCAGGCGAGTGTAACAGCCGCCGCCGCGGGAGTAGCTGGCCCGGGGCTCTCCACCACGCTCAGCAGCCACTCAGCCCCGGCGGGCGCCTGCTCCCTCGAGCGCCCGACCCAGCCTCTTCTCCCCGCCCCTACTCCCTCAACTTTCTGGGTGCTGCCCGGGCACCCGTGGAAACGCGCATGTGCCCTACCCTCCCCCACCTGGCGGGGAGGGAGGTGCAATTAACTAGCCAAATTAATCCTCTCCCCTCAGCGGCGCAGGAGCTACCTGCTCTCGGCGTCGCGTTTGGCGGAGCCGCCTGAGCTAGGAGGGGAACGGGCGGCGCCGGAGCAGGTGGGAGGGCAGGGCTCGGCTCACGCTGCCTGCAGCGCGAGGGCGGCCGCTGGAGCGGGGCGAGGCGGTGACGGGGCCGGGGGGCGGGTGGCATCGGCCTTCTGCTCCTGTCTCTGGGAGATGGGCTTCCATGGGGGACGAACGGCACTTCTCTGGTTCCCGCTGTACGCAGTTTGCACTGTAATGAAGGTGTGGTGTGTGGGAGGACAAAGCGAGCGACCCCGTTTGTGAAGCAGCCGTTAGGTCCAGGCTGTTTCAAGGCAGATTTAGGTGGTCACTGTTAGCCACCGAGAACGGTTCTGGGAACCTCCTACAACTGCACAGGCATCGGTTCTGTCCTCCTCCCAGGTATCCAGAGTGCTGCGCATGTCAGGGAGCACATGTAGACAACACAGAATTAACTCCTCTGATCTTGAATACAGCATTTGGTTTGCAATGGAAGGCTTTCCGGGTGATTCCCTCTGGATCTGTCCTTGTGCTTGAGAACATGTAACACTTTATATCTAGCACTGTTTCTATGATGTCATGTTTATAATACAAATACCCTAGCCTACAAAAGCCAACCTTCACCAATCATCTGTGTTTTCCCATCTTCATGCAAATGTGTTTTTTCCTTATGTTTATGAATTATATCTGCTATAGTGAGATGTGGCAGCACGGTGCTCAGGATGCTCTGGTACACACAGCACGTGGAGTTGCTCCAGAGTCACGGTAAAGACTGCCTGGTTGTCTCAAGTGTGAAAGGGTTTGCTGAGGCTGGAGAAGCAAAGAGAAGCAGTTGTGTTAACCTCATTGCTTGCATGCATGCACATAGCTACAGAAGTTTGTGTGCCTTAGCTGTTTAAGCTCCAGGAGCACCAAGGTTCTGATGGGCCTTTGACTTTCTGGTTTACATTAAAATAGGGAAACAACTGTCTGTTAAAAGAATGCCACTGAGACACGCCTCAGTCTCCTCTTTTTCATTCCCTTTATAGCTGTTAAGAGAGGAAAAGTATCTCTGAAAGCTCTTGCCTATTACAAAAAAGATAGTAGAGAAGATTACAAGTCAACTTATGTCCCTTTATTTCTCTCTATGGCCATGTAGGAAGTTCTCACAGTTGAACCCAGAATGATGAAGGCCATCTCTGACAGAAAAAATTTGCAGCCTAATTAGACACAGAGGCATAGGAAGCTGGGTAAAGGCAGCTGAAGCTCTTTTGATCAGGACAGTTATTTATAATGGACTTGGTTTTGTATTGAAGACCTTTAAGCTCCAGCCAAGTTGTTGGTTAGCCATGTCAATAGACATGCCACTGCATACCCTGTCAGCTGTCTTAATGCCTGAGAGCTAGTTCTTCACATGGCACTTTATCCCCTCTTTTCTGGGACTAGAGCTTCCCCTTCCACTCAGAGTGGCCATTTGAGCATCAGTCTGCCACCCCCTTGTTCTGTCTTTAATAGGAGTTGCAGTGCTGACAAGACTAGTTTTCTGTATGAAGATTTTATCTATCAATAGAAGGATGTTGACACTGGAAGGGATTGCATTGATTTGTTGGGGTTTTTTCAGTATCTATATGCTGTAAGTTGATAGTCTTCTTCACTGATAAGGCAGACCAGGGCCATGGCTTCAAAGAGGCTGTCCTGGTGTTTGGGTCTCTCCCTACAGCTGATGGAGGTTGCTTATGATTTTTATATTTACCAGGTTTATTCTCTTACATGTTCTTTACATTGAAGATATTTTCAAAGCCATGGCACTCCAGATCTGAAGAGTTACTGACGTTAAGACATGCAATGACAAGTTTGTCTGGAATTGAGGTAATTTGGGTCTGGAGGGGAGACTGTCATTTGCAGATATTCCATATTTGTGTCTATAGGTTGTTTACATAAGGGCCATGGAATTGAAGCATTGTTAGAGGTCCTGAATTTCACATGTGAGGGATTTTCATTAATTCTGTCAAATCCTATGAACATCACATGGATCAAACCAAAGCACATGGTTAGTTACAGGAATGCAAGTATAATATTGCCTTTTTTGACATTAGGTATTTTCCTTTTTCTGGCTGTTAAGTAGTTGTCTGTTTTAGAGATAACAGTTAGTGACTACAGCAACCCTGGGGCCATCCCTCTGAGGAACTGAAAGCAAGAAGCAAAAAAAGTGAAAAGTTCTTTTGTGAATCCTGAACACAAAAGAAATCTGCTACCTATGAAAGCGGTTCTCAGCGCGATTGTGTGTGTCTCTTCCTCTCTGTGTACATAAATGAAACAGATCAAAGTTCAGACACTACTAATCTCCTAATCATGCAAGCTTCTGATTAGCATTTTTAATCAGTCGTGATCACAGGGCAGCCTCAAAATTGTTCTTGAATACTTAACTTTCAGAACAGAATTCCAAATTACTTTTATTTTTGTGTTTCCTATGAAAATGTGCCAGGCAACTATTTGTATAGGATGTCTCAAAGGGACATGGTGTGCTGCAGAACTGAGCAGCGGGCAGGACCTGCACCTGGAGGGTCCATTTCAGTATATTCAAGCCATTCACATAGAAGTTGTTACTGGAATGGTGTCCCAATGCTTTCTTATGCAGCACGGATGTCTCAAATCAGATGAGAGAGTGGTGGTACAATGTTGGAGGCAAAAAAGCAGCAAATGCTTTCTGCATAAGGTGGCACTAGAGAAATTTACATTCATTTTTTTAAATCTTAAATTATTGCTATATCTTACTGCAACCAGAAGAACTGTATATAAATTCAATGGGTTCTTCCTATTAATAGTCTCAAAAAAAAAAAAAAGAAGAAAGAAAGAAGTAATGACACACATGGTTTTCTGAGTGATGACTTCACAGTGAGTGGTTTGGTGATACCTCGGATGGTCTCTGTTCCCATTATAATCAGAATAAAATGTTTTCTGGACTAGATCTAGGAGTTCTGAAAGAATTAAATTTTGGAAATTAGAGGTATCTGGGAAATACCAAAACAAAGTGTAGAGGAAAAAAATATTTAATAGCATTTCTTGTCTTAAACTAACCCAGATGCAAGAAACATTATTTCTTCCTTTTCACTGTGCTTATCATTGTAATCATTTAACTTTTGTGTATGTCCCACTCTAAAATGTCTCACTAGAAGCACAGACCAATCTTAACTTTATCTAGCACCACCAAATTTGCTTGGTTTTCTTCTCAAGCACAATTAATATCTTGAACTGAGTAACAGCCAAAAGACTTTGAATTAGGGAAGCATCTCACAGGAGATCAGTGAAAGCAGCTTATCTGAGAGAAAAATATTGACATTGCTGAGAGTCAAAGGAGAAATGTTTGGGTTTGTTCTCTGTGGCACCTCCTAAAAGAAACAGGAAGAGCAGCAGCAGCACAGCAGTGTGACTAGAAACGGAGACCTCGTTAGTTGGCCATGAAGACTGTTCCAGCACAGAAGAGCTGAGAATGCATCAGCTGAGAAGCCCAGAGGATTAGGAGGTGGTCATTTGTGACAGGCACCTAACCAGTCCTAGGAACCTGTTCAAGTCCAGCTTTTCCAACTGATACAATGAGCATCCCAGCATCAGTCCCCCTGTCCACAAGGTCAAAAGATAGTACCAAGGAAAAGCCAGTAATGTTTCCTCAAAAAAGACCAGAAAATCTCCTGTAAGTTATAAAAACTCCACTGAGAGAATAGGCATTAGTGGAGGAGGAGACTGGGATCCTGCTTTTGCTGTTTGGTTAAGGAGGTTCATACGAGGGAGCCACAGAAAGAACCTTAGCTTGGTGCTGTCCGTAACCACCTGCTTGTCAATCCCGTGCTTATTTATGACTCTCCCTGGAAAAGACCACACTAATATGACTTGACAATATAAGCTTGCAGAAAGCAAATACTAGCACATCAATATTTAAATGTTGGACTGTAACTCGAGCCACCATATGTCCTTAAGTGTATACACAGGTGGCTCTTTAAGCATGGGTGAAAGGTGCTTTGATGAACATACTTGAGATTTAGAAAGCAGATCCCTTGTTGGCATCAGCACCAAGGGTTCCACCAGAGTCTGTGATTGCTAAACCCTGAGATGGGACCACTGGATTTACAGAGAAGCTCCAACTGTAGGACCCATCAGAGGAGTAGTTTAACTCAGACCTTTGATTTACTTCCAAGGCTATAAATAACTCAACCCTGAACCAGAATTTAAATGTTCTGAAGAAGTCAACCTCATCACATCTTCCTTTAACTTACCCAAGTCCTCCCTTGTGTTTTGTACCTTGCAGTCTTCCTACTGCTGATTTCTCTTTAATAATCTTGTGTTCTCTGTTTCTGATGAGCATCTGTGGTTACACCCCACTTTCAACACTTAGCTAGCAACCACGAACTCACCCAGATCCTACTTGGGAGTTTAACAATAATCACTTAACAGTAACTGGATTCTCCCACAGTATGCAGCAATGCTACAAGCAAGAGTTCCTTATACCCTACATGCCATAAACAACCTCACATAAGCCTGGGAAGGAGATCAGGCTGCTACATGTAATCTTCTTGCTATACAATAAGAATAAAAGGTACCAACCAGATCTAGGCTCTTAATGTGATCTACTTTAAGCTACAAGAAAACAAGATCAGTTGACTCCTCATGTCCCACATGTGCTGTTAACACATTTTAATTTAGGAGCATTGACTATTCATTACTCTAAGACCACCCGTCTTCTTGCATGATGGAATGAGAGACATTATGCTAATCAATAGGATTCAATGTGTTCTTCTTCTGCCCGTAAGGTTTCAATCAATATCTACCTAAAAAAAGGAATTAGTAAACCCTCAATATTTGTCTCCTTAAGTCAGTATTGTCTAAGGCCTCCAGATTCATCACAGCATCTATGTTTAACGCCCACTAGATTTCTCAGGGATATAGGCATCTGCTTAAATGTTCACCAGATTTGAAGAACTCATGCACACGCATAAAGCCATACTGAAATGGGGGTTAAATTACAGGGACTTTGTTACACAGCATGTCCTCCCCTACACACATACCCTTTCTGTCTTTCTCAGTTTCTCAAGCCTGCTATCTCCACTGAATCCCAGCCTCAAGTAATTTTACAGTTTTTACATTTTGTCAGTGATTTTCTGTTCCTCTCTAACCCTCACTCACAATCACTTTCTCTTCTGCCTACTTTTCTACTTCCCCTATTCTTTCCCTCTATTTGCTCCACGTGGCTTTGTTCCCCATCTTCTAGGCCCAGGATAAATTTTTCACTTGTTCCACTCTCTGTAAACAGAGTTCCTTCCTCTTCTTCAAATCTCACCTTAAATCTATACATGGGTTTGATATTAGTATTGACTCTAAGCCCTATTCCCAGAGGCTTGGAGAAATTTGACTGTGCTTGCCCAAAACTGGAGGAATGAGGTTAGCTGACATCATGCTAAATGAGGGATTCTGGCTGGCCAAAGCTCTGCAGACAAACTGCAGTGCTCTCTTCCATCACTATACAACACCTTTGTTTGTTCTCCATAATCTCATTCCTCTCCTAGATAAAGAAACTAAATTCAGTTCTATAAAATGTTCTCCATTTGTTTTCTTTCTGGGAAGCTTTTTGAATGTCTGTGAAATAAGCGAAATTCAAAACAGCTACTGAGGAGACATCTTCACACACCTCATTCATGCTTTTGTTCAGCTTTCATACCTACTGGGATCTGAATCTGAAACCCTTTGCTAGTCCCTCAGAATGAGAAGAATCATTAACTTGAGCAAAAATTGATTCATTACAGTGAAAAAAATTTTCAATCTATGTGTTGTTAGTCCAATCCACAGGCTACTGTGATCTTACGAAAACACAGGAGGAAGCTGTAGAGCATTCCCACACACAAAAAGCCTCAGATGATGTCAGTGCTTGAAAGCCTGGAGGCCAAAGAAGTTCACTGAAAGTCCTGTTGGGGTAGCTGAAAGAGATTCAACAGAGCTGCTCCTTTTTCTCATTAGAGTAGTCCATCAAAATCATTAAGAAAAGAAGACCAGGCATTCATCCTTAGTGACTGTGGAAAAAACAAACTGCAGACTCCATGCGCTATATAAGCAAGTGCAGGAATGTATGTCCTGGCAACTGATGTCCTTGAAACAATATTATTGAAAAGGCAAGAACTGTCTTTATTCAGAGACTTGTAGAACATATGCTTGAAGGAACCCAGAGAGGTCATCCTTTTCATTCCCTTTTTCTAAGGCAATATCAACTCTCCCTAATATTGAGTGGGCTTGCTCTGAAACTTAATATCCATCCTCACACTGAAATTGCTGTTTGACTGCCTATCAAAGCTTTTAAAATAAAATGATGGTGAATAACATTAAGAAAATTTACACCTCCTACTTTGGCTGGCATCTTTTTTTAACACTGTTAGTGAGCAGAACTTGGAGAATTCTGGGAATTTTTCCCCTCATCTGACCACAGATTTTCAAAAAAGAAAATTTATTCTATTGAAAACCTATCATGTTAAAGCTAAGAGCTGTCAATCAGAGAAGGGGAAGAACATTCTTACCATTTATTTCTGTAAAGCTAGTAGAAATCATGTTCCTGTATAGACAGTAGGAAGAAAACAACTTTACCCTGGGAAGATAAATTCAGTGTATAAAATCGTATAAAATGGTAGTCTGGAGGGAATGGCAATCAAAGAAATCAAGTGAGCTGGAACAGTGCTCAATGGAGTGTTTTGTATGAGGAATTCAGCTCATTTATTTCATTGCTGTTTCATGTTGTCTCCTGTGGAAGGGATAGAAAAGGAGGGTGAGTTTGCTCCTATCATGATTAGACAAGAGAGGGGAGAACAGAGAAGGCTGGTTCAGAGTCCAGGTTCAGAACAGCAAGGGGAGAGGTGTTTGTCTAAGGAGGCATTTAAGGGAAGGAAGGGAGAGCTTTGATACACAAGGATGGGGAGATAGTTCTAAGCAAGTGGGCTAGGCACAACCATCTGTGGGAGCAGACAAAGGGAACCTTAATCAAAATGATTGGAAGGTTGAGTGAAATGAGGTAAAATGGGGAAATGAGCACCTTTACATCCACTTTGAAGACCAAGTCTTGTACGGCAAATTTGAAAAGGGTCAGCATAGCAGGAGGGAGAGACATTGCTGTAGCTGAAGTAGTTTAAGAACATCCTCCTTTAAGTTTACAAAACCTGCTACATCTGCAGCACAGCCCCCTCCAAACCCAGATAACTGATGTTCATTACTCTTAATGAAAAGTTACAGTCAAAGCAAATGTTGGCACATTTTCAAGCACTGGCAGGAATAGTTTTTACAGTATTTCCATGTTGACTTTCTAACATACTTCACAGTAAAATACTAAGACAATTAGTAGTTATTGCAAATTTTAACGAGAAATGTTTATCACTGGCAAATAATAAATAGAGCACTCCTGCAAATTAACTTATTTGCTCTACCTAACTCCTTGCCGAGGTTAGCAGCAGATTATTTCAGCTGGCCTTGGTTATAAACTCAGCTGTCTCTCAGTACCAGGATAGCCCTGGTTCAGTGCAGCTCCTCTGAGCTGGCTGCTCTTTTCACCTTGTAGTAGGAGAACAGCAAAGGTAGTGCTACTGTGTGGTCCAATTTAATAGCAGCTACTGTGGGTGTCACCTACCTGTCATGTCTGACTCACCCCACCATCTTTTTGTTGTTTTCATTTAAATATTTAAACACTGAGATATTCCAGCCACTTTACATTTCACCTCCTCAGAAAGAAGCAGTGTTTCAGAGGTGTTACCATGGAAACAATGGAGTGAGGAGGCAGCTACACATTAAAGAAAGTCATCCAACAGTAAATCCAGAGACATGCTTTGGGGTAACTTGAAATTAAAAAATGTATAATTAATTGGACTGCTGCTGAGCATGTGTTTGTACTTAGTGCTTTCTCATAAGCTACAAGAGGCCACCTTTTTGCCTGTGACATGAAAATAAAATTTCCCTGTGCAGAATTTTCAGTACGTAAGGTCCTTTTTGACACAAGAGGTAATACCATTCATTGGAGATGACCACCGGACTTTGTTACCAGCAAGGTCAGGCAACTGGAATGGTATTGTTAAGGGTCAGTAATACCAGCTTCCTCAAACAAAGCAGTCCCTGCTGGTAGCAGTGGGCTTTGACCATTGGAGAGTTGTGATCCAAGATATCTGCAAAGTTTAATCTGACTACAGGAAAAAGAAGATTAGCATTAGTGGAAGTAAAAATGCAGCTAGATATGGCAAGCCACTTCCAATTATGCAAATGAATACACAGAGCCATTCTGCTTAGAAATGGGTATTAAATTATCCATGTGGATAAATATAAAAGCATACCTTTGTCAATCTGTCACCATATATCCTGAAATACCATAATTACCTCTCTCAAGCATGGGAAGGAACAACTCTTGGCTATGTGCTCACATCATAAAATGATTTCTTGTGGTTACACAGCTTTAGCTTTACTGGACTATATGCTGTCTATAGTGAAGGTAACAAAGGAAAATCCAATGTTTCAATCTTGTGTTAGACAAGAAAAGCTAAAACAAAAAAATCCCCTGTAATGAAGATCATATTCATTTCACACATTGGCACATTGACCACAGAAACCCTTAATACATTTAAATATGCCACAAAAAATGTTTTATTCAGGACAGATTCAGAAACAGAACTTTAGAAACTTAAGCTTTTGTTCCTCTTCGTAACCCTTTAGATCATGCTTAAGACCATCTTACTCTCACTTGTGGGCAAAGGAAGGGGATGTCTAAAACCTCTCTCTAGGGCTGGAAATTGTCTTGATGAGTAAAAGAAGAATCATTCCTACCATCAGTGGCCAATAGAAAAATTCTGTCATTGTAGGCTGTCCATTTCACAATCATCTAAAAAAAGATCAGAGTGGCATTTAGCCTTGTGACTGATGTCGTCTTGCAGAATAAATTATGCTATGAGCATTGAGTGCAAAGGAAAAGAAGAGGTGAGCTGTGTGTTTTATTCAATTGGTTTTTCTCACTGTTGGAAATCTATCGTACTTTTCCTGCCCAAATTACCAAGATGGTTGATAAGCTGGAAATAAATCAGTTCATTGAGGTGAACTCAAGCAAGCTATTGTGTAACTGAACTGTATTTCCTATCTTAGCCTTCCAAAGTCTAACAAAATAATAAAAAAAAAAAAAAGGGCAAGCATTCTGCAAGATTTAACTGGCCTTAAAATTTAATTTTCAGTTTTTAAATTAATCCTAATTAGTGAATTTTTAATTATATGCAAAGCAAAACCATAAAATCTCAAGAGGCACAGCTGTGACTTTGCCATGAAAACTGAGTGAAAGGGCACAGCTTTGGTTTTGGTTTTGTCCCCTGTGAACAGATCAGAAGCTTCCAGAGCAAGGCTGCCTCCTGCTTGCCTCTGCTCCACGCCTGGCACAGCTCCCCCACCATGTGCCGCAGCTGCCTTGGCTGCCATGGCAGACAGCCTGCCATGCCCACTTGCTTGAGGTGGGAATGCAGCAACCCCCAGCCCTTGGGATCTGCACTGCTGCACAGTTTGTGGCAGTTAGGAAGCAACAAGCACGTACAGCCCTACTCTTTACATCAAGCACCCTTCCTGAAAGAAGACCCGTTTCTTCTCTTATCTGAAAAAATCTCTTTACCATTCTGCTTTTCTTGGTGTTTCTGTCTGAATTGCTGCTCACTGACTCCGATAGACCCTGCACCAAGTCCTTAGAGAAGAAAAATCTTCCAACTCATTGTCCAATCTCATGCCCAGGTTCTGATATATTTTTCCTGTGTTTCAACAGGCAGATGAACCAAGTAATATGAGTACAGTTGTATGAAACCCAGACTGGGTGTTGCTGTCCGTGACACAGTGCCCCTGGCTCAGAGCTTTGTGGAAGGGATTACACTAAATTGTGACCAACAGGTACCGAGCACTGGCACACTCACCAGTGATTTCCAAGTGCTAAATTACAACAGGTAAGTATACTAGCTGCTATTTTTATTACTTACTGTCTGTTAAAAAAGCTGTAACAAGAAAATCATTACTACAGAATCTAAAACACTGAAAATCTTCTCTTTGCCTTGATAAAATATCTGGCTAATATGAATGTTTGTGATTTCTCTGGGGAGCTCAAAGGTACTAAGTTATCATAACACTTTTAAAAATCTGGTGCTATTTGGCAAGTAAAACATTTGCAGTGTCAGATTTTACTGAGAAGCAGGCTTAGAGAGGAGGAAGATAAAATGTTTTAGCTCTAGCTTAGCTGTACTTTTAAACAGTCATATCTGTTTTACTACCTGAAGAATTTTAAGGAAGTGAAATCAAATGTGTCTCTGATTTTAGGTGATGTGCAATATTTATTCTGAAAGCTCATACAGCTTCTTTCACTCTCCAATTATTTACAGCATGCACACATTGTCATGCCTCAATAGATCACTCTATAACTCCATTAGGTAAAATGAAAGTAATTTGCACATTGTAAATATATATGTGTGTAGAGGCTTAGTAAGAATCAGTATTAATGATCATCCAACCATGCAAAGGACTGAAGAATGTAATTTATTAAAGACAGGGAAAGGCTTTGCAGCAGGTGGAAACAAGTACAATATCCAGCTAGTCCAGCACGTATCTTGAGCACCAATTAATAATGTAGGTTGCAAAAGAAGGTTGAAGAAATTAGACCTCAGCAAGAAAACTTGCTTTTAATGCCAGGTAGCTGAAGATTACTTTAAATCCTGAAACTTGGAGAAGTTTGATCCTTCAGGGTTTTTTTTTTGTTTTGCAGGTTGGTCGGTTTTTTCCCTTTTACACTAGTTGGTGAGTCAAGACACTTGTTACACTCATAAACATCCAGCCTCTCCATAAACCTTGCTAGCTTCTTCATCTATACAAACAGTTAACAGGATGTTTCTCCTAACCTGGCTTCATACATTTTTTCCATTCTGCTGAGGACTTAACAAAGGGCTGTGCATATTTGCTTATGAAATGATAATTGATGTGATTTACTTTAAAGATCTATATGGGCAAAAGTATTTTCTTTTTGAGAACATGGCTAGAGTTTTCTCCAGATGCATAATTATGCTTTGGGGTTTTAAGACTGATATGATGGTGCATTGTAGGGCTAATGAGCTGCTGAAGACATATACTCATTTCACACCCTTCATTTTTAAAAAGTGTATGCAGCAAGAAATGTACCCTTTCACAGGGGAGTATGCAAAAGAACAGCAGAGGGGAAAAGGACATGCAAAACTGGGAACTAAAGAAGTGGTAATTCCACTATATGCTATTCCTGAAGACTCTGTAAACCCACCTGAGTGAACTTTGCAGCCTTGTGATTCAGTGAGATCTTGGGAGCAGAGTTTGGCAGTAACCCCCTGCCTAGCACACTCTGTCCTGCCCCACGGAGATCCAGCAAATGTCCCACGCCATCAAAGAAGCATTCATGTTTTGTCTGAATTTGCACATGCCTTAGAGTGGAGCTTTCTACGCATGTAATGAGGCAGAATAGAAGATAGTCCAAGTGGAGGGAGGGGAAGATGGGGAAGCAGAGGGAACCAAAGGCAAAGTCTCAGAAAACACCGAAGGTTTGTCCATTGCTTGTTTCTAGGAAGCTCCAACCATCTTCTCCAGGATGGCATCTCCTCAGAGAAGTTTGGAAAGGCTGATTTCCTGCGTGATCTGCTGGACACCTTCCTCCCCATTACATGTCCTCTCAGAAGGGAGCTGAAGTGTTAGTTGAACAGACTACTGAAGATGGCAGAATATGCACTTCTGTTGAGCACATCTTCCGCAAGCTTCACGTAGTAGTGTAGTAGCAGGCTTTGATGTATCAGAGACTAGGTTAGTATTTTTGTTCCAGTGGATGATGAAATGTATTTTCAACTAAAGCATTGATACTAGCAACCAAGTAATTCTTGTATTTTGCATTGTCATAATTAGTAATAACATTTTCACCGTAACTGAAAAAGAGAAATAGGCATGGAGAAATCATCACTGAGCACATGCCTTTGTGGTTTGGAGAGGATGGGTGGGGGTTGGAGTGCAGAGGAATGTATTTCTGCCCTGTGAGCCAGAGGGA
This sequence comes from Brachypteracias leptosomus, assembly GCA_013401335.1. Classification (NCBI taxonomy): domain Eukaryota; kingdom Metazoa; phylum Chordata; class Aves; order Coraciiformes; family Brachypteraciidae; genus Brachypteracias; species Brachypteracias leptosomus. The sequence goes on from VYZX01011412.1 coordinate 70,401, forward strand.
AATCTTGGTTTGTTCAAAGATGTGTTTTTCAATGCCAGTAATGAAAAGTTGAAAAATTAGAAAGAGAATAATATATATAGAGAGATATCTCTTTCTATTCTTGGAAGTCTCTTTTCTCATCCTATTACACTTGCAACTACAGATTTTAATTCTGTAATTTTCCATTTCAGTACACAAACCACATTCAAATGCATTTGTCCCTAGAATCCTGATCTTGGCAAACCGTTGCCGTCTGCTCTGCTGGTGCCACTGGACTTTTAGAATTTAACCTAATATGTTTTGACCAGTTATGAGCCAAATGTCCATATTCACAAACATTTCAGAAGTTCATTTTGGACCTGAGTCTACTGCTAACTTCAGATTCTTCAAATATTGTAGCTTACTTATCTGCTAGAAAAGCTATTAAGAATCTTTTACAAAATGCTGCATTTTTATTTAAAACAAGCATCTATTCCTGTTGTACATTGTCTTTTTTTCTTCCATACTCTCTGTCTGCAGCCATTCGTCCACATTTGAGGTTTTCTAGATTTACTTATAAAGCTGTAAAATTCTGTCCTACTGATCACATCAGAACCCCAAGCCACAGGTGGCCAGTTCCTTCTGCAACTGAGACTCATCTGTTTGGCTAGCCTTCCACCTCCAAAGTCTTTCTCGATGTCACTCTTCATGTCCTCTGGCAAGCTGTTTCTTCATTTCCCTCATCCTCTCCATATGATTTTATTTATTCCTGCTGCTCACACAGAGAGTGTCTATATTCACAATCAGTCCTCAGGCAAACACTCCTTTTTGACCAGTCATGCACATCTGTGTTGATGCAATGTCTCCCACAGCTCCTGCTAAAGTACTCTCTGAAGAAACTTAATCACTTCCTACATTTCACCCAAATTAAGAGCCCTTGACTATAACAATAAGGCAGGAGGAGGGGGGGGAGGGGGAAAGGAGGGGGGAAGGGCGGACACACAACTGATTTTTATCTCAGATATTAATGAGGATTAATTACGTAGAGGCTGATGAAAGCAACCCCAGAAGAACACAGTGAGTGCCCTTCAGTTTCAAGAAGCATCTCATAAATCACTCTTTCCCATGAGTTCGCTCATCAGAGATTAGAGGTATTAACATGTACCTTTAAACTAGTGAGAGGAAAAGGCATTATTTAGCAATGCACATAATAGGGAGGCCTCCATGATTATGAAAACAAAGATAGGAAGAAAGCATTTACCTTTTCTAACATCTTACTTCCCTTTGCTGGGCTATGCCAGCTGTGCTAAAAAAAAGAAAAAAGAAAAAAGAAAGAATAGCCTCAAGGCAGATGCTTTGGTCTCTGCATCAGTATCAGGTTCTCAGATTCTCCATAAGTCATTTCACAGTAGAAATTCCAGCAGGAATTAAAATACTTTCCTACAAAAGACATGTAGGGAACAAGAGTTGCATACTACAGAGTAGTTTTTCCTTGGTGCATATGGTCACATACACACAACCATATAGCCATAAAAAGCTCTCATTGGCCAGCAAAACATTGAAACTTTGAATGGCACCAGCTGTATGTTACATAATTTTTGAAGAACATAAAAACTGAAGATTCATTTGTCATTTCTCAGCATTCATTCCAGCTCTCAGCATTCAAATATTTGTATTGTTCAATGCACCAATTGTTGTGATCAAGATCCTGACAAGGTTATGACTACAACGGGGCACAGAACTTGAACCAGCCCCTAGAGCAATCAATGGGATTGTTGGGGCTTTTTTTTTTGCTTAAAAGGGATCAGATCTTTTCCTTACACCATAGCAAGCCATAGAAAAGAGATGACAATGTGGAAAAGAATAAGAGTAATAATTAAATTCTGCCCAATCATCATTATCCAACTATTCCTTATAGTCATTCCAGGAAGAATAGTTGCTTTGGATCAGTTTGGAAACTGCTTTCTGCAGGCAAGCTGAAAGACATGAAAGGAAAGACTCAGCAACCCTGGTTAGCTTCAACAACAGTGACGGATCCAGGCTTCTGAAATCACCATCTGATTAGATAAACTTGTACACAGGGCAACATAAAAAAAAAATAAAAAAATATGCCTCACCAATTCTTCCCAGTGCTCTGTTTAAGCATTTTTTGAGTCTTGTATAACAGGACTATTTAAGAGAAGTGGGAATTAAGGAAAAATTTCCTGTAGAGCTCTAGCAACATATTTCTGGGTAATAACACAGTTGTTTTTTTGTTTTTTTTTTTTTACTTGAAGAAACACCAGCAAAACCTATAGAGTGTGTGGAGAGAAACTTCAGAGTTCATTCCCTTTGTATATCTGAGAAATTCCCTAAATAAAGAGTTTTTCCATATCTGCAGAAAAAAACAATGCTTGTTTATACAATAGATTTCCCTATGCACCTCTGCAATGCTTGTTTCATATTTTATCTAAGAAAACAAAAGTTTAATAAAAGTAACATTTCAGGAATAAAGAAATAGAAATCACATTGAGATAAGCTTAGCTACAAATAAAGGGACCAAAACAACTGCTACAGAGCTTACATAGTTGGGATAGAAAGTCACATAATCCTGGCAAAGTCAAATGGAAAAAGGTGCTTAAACCAAACAGTGGTATCACTGCAGCCGCTATTGAGAATGACTTACAAAATGGATTGAATTTCTTTATGCAAAAAAAAAAAGAGTAACAAAGAACAAACTAGGACACTTACAACATGAGTCTCTGTGTTAGAAGGAGCCTCAAAGGAAATGTAATGATTCCCCTGAAAACTGGACCTCCTTTATAGAATATGCCACTAATAAAGTCAGCAACCACTATGCATGAGGGGAACATGACTTCTAAGTTGCACATATATGAACAGTAAAGAAGAAGGAAGTCTCTTTTGTATGCACATCAGTTTCTCCATTCCAGCCAGAATTATTAAAAGAACAAAAAGAAAAAGATATATTTAACAAACCTCAAAAACTCATCAACATGCACCAATGTGCTCAGCAGTGCAGAAAACTCTTGGCAATTCTCTAATTACCACGGCACACCTAGCAAGTTAACCTTCTGTATTCACATGCTGATTACCAGGCAGTAGGTGATGTGTTTGTCTATATAGGTCCATGGAAATACGGGTTGTATGATTACAAAGTGAGAGCAGTGTACCATCTGTCTATCTAATACTATCCATGCAGCAAGCACATCACTATTTTAAGCCTCAAACTCCTTGGTACCATGAAGGCAGAAGAGAATTGTTGCCATTACATTGTCGTTATATTTGTGACGTGTGTACATTGTGCCTGGGAGTGAAAATAGAAGACTAGTAGCAAAAAATATTCAGAGAGTTATCACAGTGTCAGTACTTTGGACTTTTCACTACACCAGATGATACATCATTATCCCAGAAAGAGCTAAATTGTTACCCAAAACTGGCATATTTGCAAGATGCAAAATGCAGTTAAAGAATTCTTCTCTATCTCTGTGAAGATTGAGTTAAAGAAGGGGCATCAGTAAGAAGAACAGCCCAGTGGCTAAATGTCACATGCATAAGAAGCCAGGTAAAAATGCAGATCAGATGGCACCAAACCATATGCTGGATTACTAAGAGTATCCAGTGCCCAAAGCTCATGGAGGAACATCTCCATACACTGTACTCAAGAATGACAGTTACTAGAATGTAAATAGCAAGCTAAACATGAAAATCATGTCTATGAAAGGAGTTAATAAATTCATATAGCGATCATTCCACAAATATGTATCGTGAGGCATATTCTGTATCCATATATATGTGTATCCACTATGAAAAAAGTGGTGAGTTAACTAAGCCCTGACTTCCTTAGCAACAGAGAATATTTTCCTCTCAGTTTAGAACAGTTGCTCTTTCGTGCTTTGTTACCATATAGTTTTCCAAAGAAGTTACTTGTGGCAAGACTGAGTGTCTCTGAGAGACTGAGCGATTTGGAGGTATACTTGAAAGAATGATCTGAGTATGAAGAGTCAGTTGTGTTTGTACAGAGACTGTGTTCTTCTTGCTGGTTCATTGATGTTTCACAAGAAAGCAGTGTCTGTATTGTTTGCATAGTTTATTTTCTGTTGCTGTCTTTCCTGTTAGAAGGCTGCTCTAAGTAAGACAACAGTTATCTGGCTGTCCCCCTGTCATTCCCTTTCTCGTAATGTAGAGCAGAGTTGCAGTTCCAATAGCATTCACCAAAAGCATTTTGGGTTCCTCGTGCAGCACTGGAGTGCTTGGAATTGCTCCCTGTCCTTAGATTTGTTAGTCTAAGTCCTGACATGGAAATGCAATATTGCAGGATAACCTCCATCATGTCAAGGGTAGTTTTACCCTGATGGCAATACAGAACCTGATGTCTGCAGCTCTCTGCTGAGTTCCCATAAGTTTTCTGAACATTCCTAATAGATAGTTTTTACTTAGCTTTGATGTGAAAGCTACCCATTTTCTCTGGGGTCCAAAATCTATCTTACTCTTCTCTCCGTTACATGACTCATTGTTGCTGGGTGAGAACTCCAGTTTCTCCTCTTGATCTTAAAAAAACTGTTTACTCTCTTTTGATGTTGCCCTACTTTTGCTTGTGTATCACTGCCTGACCTCTGCAGTTAAGGCCAATCAGAGGTTTGAAAATAATTTACCTTCCATCATGTCATATACATATCAAATCTCATGTTTGGAGTTGCCGCTTTTTGTCTTGATATGGTGCTTTTTTATTTTTCATTTTACTTATTTGTAAACTCTGCAAAAATTATTGTTCACGACCCAGTATGCAGGACATTTTCCACTAGCATTTTCCACTCTCCATCATATCTTAATGTTTTCTTTTATATTCAGTTTGGTTTCTCTGCCTTTTGCATTTGCACAAATATTGGTGTATTTTCCTTGTTTTTCATGAGCAAACTAATTACCTCAGTCTCTTCACTGCTTATGCTTTGCATTTGCAGATGACTGTGTTCATGTACATGTCTATGGCTCTTAGTAAAGTCTTAGTCAAGCACATTCATCTTGTCTCTATCGTTTCTGACACATTCACCTTTTTAGAACTGACATTCCAGGAGCTGACTACTTTGTGATACGCTGGCCTATTGTTTCTCCAGATATTTTCTTATAAAGAAAACCTTTATTTATGACATCTTTTGAAAGATGAAGTGGTTTTTAAAGCATCACTAGGATTTTACACAGTTTGTCTTGGTTCAACGCCCCTGCTCACACACCTAGCAGTTTTTACCAGTTGCAGCTGATGGTGTGGCTGAGTTTACCCTGATTTGCATTGTGTCTACATATCAGTGCTAATAAACTGACCCTTCCTTAAGTCCTGCCCTGCAGAGGTAGAAAAACCTACAGTGCTGCTATAATCAGGTTCCTACGATTTTTTTTTTGCTTCTTTTCCTTTGTGCTATTCAGTATTAAGACAGATAGATATCCCAGGCCATGCAACAGGCTAGTCCTTTCTCCAATTACTCTGCTCACTTATCTAGCACTTCCTGAAAGTAAAATTCCCTGAACTCTGAGGTAGACGCATTCAGCAGCTTCTCCTTTATGGAATAGCGCCTACTGAAAACCACAGGTCAGTGCCCTGCTCGGTGCTATACTTCTTGAATGACCTTTGGTGAGTTGCTCATCCTGTCTGTACCAAGATGACTAAATATTTAATTGTGATATTTATGCCAAAAAGGACTGCTCCATAGTGATACAGATGCACAGGGACCATTATGAAGTCCAGAAAGTTTGCAGCAGAGGAGTCACCAGTATCTTACCCCTCAAGCTGAATCAGATCCATTACAGGAGAGAAAATAAATCTTCCCATTGTTTCCCTTCTTCCTCCTTAAGGCTACACTGAGATCAAGCCAGTTTTCCTCTCTATTATGTTAAAGATATTTTCAAAATAAACGTCTAATAAAACTTCAGCCAGGCTTGGATGCAGTCCCTGTGTAGATATATGTAAGAATGCTGCACACAGATGGGATTGTGTGGGCACAGTGTGTGCCCTTACAGGGCTGAAGATGCTAGCAGAAGCATTGCAGCCCTTTCCTTCCTCTGTAGTAAGAACACTTTCTCCTTTAACTGCAAGCACTGTGAAGTAATTACATGAAAATTACCTCTCTGTGAACAGGGTGTGGGCTCCTGTCTTAGCAAGATCGATGAAGAATGACCAAATGACACTGTAAAGATGTGATCCAGAATGCAGGTCTACACAGGAACTGCCCTCCCAAGACAGAATGAGAAGGATGCTCACAGGGTAACCTATAGCCTCAAGTACCAGACAGGCTTTCTGAGATAAGCCAGTTTTTTCTGTTAGACTTAGCTTTATGTGAAAGAGCTTGATTGGTCACATGCAAGGCATTTTCCTTAGCTGGTATGCATTTTCAGGGTTTAACCCTGAGCAACACAGAGACAACTTGAGTAAAACTGTGCACCAATTTGTCTCTGCAAGTCATTACCAGCAGGTAACGTACAAGAACTTCCCAAGCAACCAAAACAACAAGGAGCTCCCTTTCCCCTAGCAGCTTTAGGTATTTTTAAGCTAACTTAAATCTAATGGTAAAACTCAAGAGTTTAGAGACTTTCATGGGACTTGTAGCAATTTCAGAAGAATCATAGCCTGATGAGATAAGAAACTGCTCATACCTAGCCAGCCAGCTAATCATGACCCATGTGGAAAGTCATTTCATCAACCATCCAAGCACAACTCAGCAGAAATTACAATTATTTATTGGAAGGAAAAGCAATTCTGTTTTATACATTTTCTTAAATGTGTAAGAGAGGATGAAAGGAACTGAAAGTGTAGTAGTAGCTTTTGCAGACATGTGGCTTGTATGTCACATTTCTTCTATCTGAAGATGATGTTAACACTGTTAATCAGACTTATATTTCTCTATCCTGTTACTCTCCATTTGCCTGAATTTAAGCAGGATTTGTGCTCTAATGCTCATTCCCATCCACTCTGATTGACCAGATAGGAGTTAAAATACCTAGAATTCTATGTCCAAGGATTTGCTGACCCCTTAGAAAGATGAAGCTACCATCCAAGTGAAGGCTCAAGTTAGCAACACAGTACAGAAGTACCTTGCACAGGTGAAGGGCACATGACATCTGTTTGCTCAGTGACTCACAGTGGCATTTATGTCACTTAAAATGCTGGTGTTAAATCCAGGAGTTTACCTCAGGGATCATATGAGTCATGACACAGATAAATCGGACTCAGAAGGGTCAATGAGCTTTTAGACAGAAGAACAAGTCTCAGGTGGCAGGTAAACCGGACTCTGCCAGAACTGCAGAATGATGAGACAATGAACTATACAGACACTCACCAAGAAGCCAAATGGGTGCATCAGAGAGATACTGCACATGGTCCATAGGGCCACTATTAGAACAAGAGCCACAAAGTAAAGAGGATGTCACCTTTCCTGAGAGATTTATATTCACATGGTTCCCTGTAATGGTAATTTGCTACTGACAATAGCTGTTTTGTGTGTTCCAGACAGTTGTTTCACTGAGACCATCAGCAGTAAAGAATCTTTGTCCTCCATTAACTTCTCATGCAAGCACTAACCAGCCCACAGATTCTGGTAATAATAGGCTTATGAAACTGATGCCTGAATGTACCAATAACCTCTGCAGTGAGCTGTGCCATCCATCAACAAATCCAAGAAAGTAACTGGGGAAGGAACATACTCTTAAGAGAGTTTTTACCAAGATCCCTTTTCCTCCTTCACAAAACAGTTGGAAAAGGGATTGAAGAAGCCTGTTTTCAGTTTCCAGACTCATCTTTTCCTTCAGCTGCTTTTAATCACTATGAAGCTTTGTTATTGATGTCTCTGAAGTCAGACTCTGGCTATTTAGAGTATATTGCTCTGCAGTTCTTTTGAAACATCATCAAGCACAAAAGGAACACTGTCCACTCCTGCCTGTTCCTGCTACTGCTTTTACTCTGCAGTAATACTGTGCTGGAACCTGTGCTGTTGGGCACTATAAAACACTGACCGTCAAGGCTGCATGCCCTTAGGAGCTAGAACAAGACAGCTGGTGAGATATACCCAGGGAGCAGAATAAAGGAGCCAAGGAAGCAGCACTCGTCAGTATGACAAACACTGATTCCAGCAGATGAGCAGTCCCAACTCCTAGACTGATTACTGATGGCCCTGGTCCTTGGAAGATGCTCTGTGTGCCTGGATCACTGCATTAACAAGGTGACCACTGAGGCTGCTGGAGCCCTGTGCAGATGCCGTAGTCTTTGCACAGGAAGCACCTTTCAAGATTGCGTCTTCTGAATGCACAAAAATGCAGAAATTCTCCCCAGTCTCACCATGACCTTTAAATGGCATATTGTTTGTCATGTAGCTGAAGGAAACATTTCCTTGGAGTGGGGTGGGGAGAGTGCTAAGGGTGTTTCTTTTCTGTGACCACACACTTGGGTAGATGTCTTAGCCCACAGTGCCCATTTTCCAGCAGTCTTCCAGGCCTTAAGCCAAGCCTCCTGTAGCCAGAAAACCTGCCAGCATGCAGGTTCTAGAAGGGGAGTCCCGCAGAGTGTTCAGCAAACTAATCCTCCCCACCTGCTGGCATCATTTATATTACAGTGGCTGTTAGATGCCATAAGCTTGAAAGAGCTTTGCCTTAAGCTCTGAACTGTGGGTTTACACATGGTCCTTTATGCCAGCTCTCCTATTTCTAGGACTCTCATCAGACCACGAGTTAAAAATACTCAAAGTACCACGGCCTGCCTAATCATCGGTATGAGAAGCAAGTTCTCTGTTAGGACCAGACAACAATGAAATCTGCAGTGTCCTTATTTCAGTGTGCTTCCTGGTGCTCTGTGGTACAGACACTAATGAACTGTAACCTGGGAAACCACAGAAAGACTGTTGGCTTAATACAGGTTTGGCTAGATTAAGATGTCTTTCAGAAAGAAAGCTGAGGAGAGCTTCATGCCCCACAACATCATGGTCTTCAGACTGTTCCTTTAGACTAGCAAGGTTTCTTGAAATTCAGGGAGCTAGTTTGGTTTTGTTGGGTTTTTTTTTTCTATATGCAATGAAACATCAGATGTCTGGAAGTGGAAGAATCTCTAGTTACCAACTAACTTGTGAAAAGTGGGAAGAATGTATTTGCAAGACTGGGGTAAATAATATTTTGCACTTTTGCACTTTGGGAATATGATCATGCAGAGGTTTCTAAGCACTGCATATACATCAGTTATGATATTAACACTGCCCTTAGCTTATACAGATAGCTGAGTGACAGAGACGGTAGAGGAGGGTGGAACATTCACTCAGACTCACACCATAAACTGGACTTGGACTAAAACCAAAAGTCCCCAACCTCTCCTTCTGGCCCTCTGTCTGTAAAAATGCTGCCCTCTTTCTGTAGTGCTTCAGTAACATTTCTTCACAAACACTTCTGCTCACTCAACCCTCTTTCACCTTGGTCCTACTCAACATAGCTGCTTTCAGGGGGCAAAATTGTGAGGAAACAGCTCTGTTTGGGGAAAATGTCTCTGACCCCTCTCCTCTTCCAGTGGCTCATTCCAGCAGTCAGCTGGAGAAGAAAGGAAAGGGATAACAGGTGCTGGCAGTGGCAGGAAAGTGCAAGGGCTTCGCTGTGACAACTCCCACAAAACATCTGCTGTCTACTGTGGCGGCCGAGCTCATGCCTCTAGGACAGCACCTCCTCACTACACGAAAAAAGGCCTCACCAGATGCTCGTTCCTGCTAAAACATGCCCAGCAGAACTTGATATGCCAGAAATAGAGAGTGATGGCGGAGAAAATATGGCAGCACTGTACTCACTGGGATATCTAACAATCTGGTTAAAAGCACAACTTGAGGAGTAGCTCTGAACCAGCCTCCACTGCAACCTGCCAGCTCCTGCTGACCACAATTTTCTTCACAGCTTTGCTTCAGTGACTTATGATTCTCTCCTCACCCCCTAATTGCTCCTCCATTAAATCCTCTGTAGCAGCAGTCACCTGAGCACCCTTCCCAGAGCTGCATCCTTGATCATCTATTCTCTATCAATACTCATTTCCTGATAATCTCACCAGTTAGTAGCCAACTTGGTGTCCGTGTGTAGGTATTTACAGATCTGTTACTCTATCTACGCCTGCCTTTCACTTCTATATAAATCTGTCTGTCTCCCCAGTATCTCCTTATAAATATGTGATCTCTAACACAAAGTCAACAGGGCTACAGTAATTCCCACCATGTCTCTTTCCTCTTCTCTAGCTCAATTGGGATAATATTGCCATCCTCTCACCACTGCCACTCTGTGTTTCATCTTCTGTCCTCACATCCAGGCAACATCTCAGACTGACAGGTTGTTTGTACCAGTATCTCTGCTATCTACTTGTCTCATTCAAAATCCTTCTAGAAAATATTTTTCCTGTGCTTCTGCCTGGATCCTTCAGTTTCTCCTCCTCTTGTATTGCATAAATATCTTTTCTGTCTCATCTTTTCACTTCCAGCTCTTCAAGCATCCTCCCCATTCCTAGTTCTTGTCTTGTAGGCATTCTCAGAGGGATCAAAACATGCTTCTGATCAGACTATGTGTCAGGACCCACTTAATTGGAGTCCTAACACACATCATGTCTCTTTATTTTGTCCTCAGACAAGATAGGTGCTCTATAAAGTTCCAGACATGCTTACGTGCACCCTCAAACATTTCTTCAATTCTCTTTTGCTATGATATCACTGAAATGCTACCACCTAGCTATGTTGCGGGTAGCTGGAGGCTCCTGCCTCTGATACTAAGCATAATGTCTCCACTGGATCTCATGTATTCCATTTTAGCTGCCTGCTTCCTGCTGGATCTTATCTTATTCTTAGATGGCAAGCTTGGGGTTAGAGGCAGAAATTGCCGTTTTGTTCTGTATTTGTAGAGTACCTACCACACTGAAACCCAGGCCCTCATTCCTGAGTCTTTGGCATTAAGTGGTAAATAAGAGTGGAAATTACAGTAACAGAATTGTCACAGGGAGAGTAAGTGGCAGCACTGACAAGAGAACAGCAGCATTCTGCCTTCCCTTCTCGCTGTTCACCTCTCACTGTTCATTTCAGTACCCCTGTGATTCTGCAGCTGCACACATGCAGCCAGTGGAGCAGTAAGAACTGTCACTGTTTAGAAGTCTCCTTCTAATTATAAGAATAAGATCACATGGCTTTTTGCCAGCCAAATAGTTGTAAGCTCTTCATATACAAGAAGCTTTCACTTGAACTTAGCCGCCATAATCCAATTTGCTCAGTTTCAGTAAGGTTTAAATTGCTCTTCCTGCTCTTTCTACACTAACAGCCCCAGAACAGTATGTTAAGAAGATGTAGATAATGTGTCTGGGAGAGATTTTCAATTGGATGTGTTAAAATCTTCCTTTTTGCCCCTAAAAAATGTCCTCACAAGAGAAAATTACTAGTTGCAGACATGTGTTTCTGTCATAAGCTAAGCTGATTTGCAGTCTTGGACACTAACTATCATTCTACTTTCAGGTTGCTGAGGACTTGATATATAAGCATGCCAAAAGCTAGGATTCTCCCAAAATAGAATATGCTTTAGGATTCAACATAGAACATTAAGATGAAAAAGCAAAGATCCAATCATATTTATAATGGAGTGTAACAGCACACTCCAAAGTAAATAATCTAAATGTTGTATAAGAGAAGATCTCTTATATTTATTGAAGATGAGGGGGTAGAGGGAACTGAGAAGATAGGAAAAAGAAGTGCATTTTTCCCAGCTTGAAAGCTGTGTTATAGGTGTTAAATGACCTCCCGAGCCTAAGAAGGCTTTATGTGTAATGAATATTTTCCTTTGATGTTTCTTCAGAACAACTAGTCTAGGGCGCTGACCACTATAAACCTCTTAAATTTCAAGTGCTATTTTTGTGGCCTCTTTATGATCAGAGTAACCTCACTTAAAGGATTACAGGGGTTACTTCATGTCTTCGTAGTCAAATGCATTCTGGTCAAGATCAGATTGATCTGAAGTCAACTGTTATCTTTAGCTTTGATTGTTAGTCATTCTCAAGACATTTGTTCTTTGATTGTCACTTGGGAATCTTAAATGCAGGATATGTTATTTAGTACCTGGCTTATCAGCAAGATGTGCTTTGTCAAATACAACAAATATATCCCTGATATTGTTAGGGAAATTACCTGAAGGTAAATTAAAAATAATAGTATTTGCCTGATGATTCCCACAATGTTTTGCTGGTTTGGCTTTATTGTTTGCAGTTACTTTATAGTAGAGATATTTAAAAGGGAAGGCAAGTAGGGTGCTCTACTTTAAAAGGGATGAACACTCTCTAGAAGAATTCATAGCCTAGATGGAAGCATTTAGACAAACTAAAGTAAAATGAGCAGGTTAATGTATGTGCCAGGTTATTTAATGTCAATCTATAGCCAAAATGGTGCAGACATTTGCTGCTTTCATATTAAATAGCACGTCACAGCTGATCATTAGCAAACGTCAGAAGACACAGTAGTGATTGATTAAACTCTTGTACTATAGCTCTATACAGTTTTGCAATGAAAAATACAATTATACAGAGTGTACTTTGATACACACAGTCCAAGTGCTGTGAACTACTTGCTGTCTGTGTCAAGCTCTGCCCTCTGTAAGCCTGCCTCACAGTACCCTGACCTACCCGGGCCTGCCCCATCAGCAGCTGGCTGAGATTCACCTTTTCCTGAATTGCTTCACACTTTTTACTTTTGAAGAAGGATGTGAGATCCTCAGTGCTGTTCTCATGTTGCCCAAGCCAAGGTGTACATCCAGAGGAAGTTGTGGGTGGCAACGGATGAGCATGATGATATAACATGTAATCTGTCACATAGAAATGCTCACGTTCACCTGCCACATCTATTTTTAGGCATTCTTTCTGTGGGTGCTTCCTTCAGTCCCAAAGGTCTCAGATAAGTGATTCCTTTAACAAGCTCCAGTTCAAACTATTTGATCTGGGAAAAGAATTACTTCAAGAAATTTTTCTCATATATTAAGTTAGCTAAAGCAAAGATGCTCAATACTAAATTTGAATCAAATGATAAGTTCATCTTCTGCCTTCACAGTATGTCACAGGGAAAGGTCACAGAATCGCAGAATGATTAAGGTTGGAAGGACCTCTGGAGGTCATCTGGTCCAAGCCCTCTGATCAAGCAGGGCTATCTAAAATTAGTTGCCCAGGATGGTGTCTCAACAGCTTTTGAATATCTTCAAGGATGAAGACTCCACAACCTCCCCAGGCAGCTAGTGCTCAGTCACCCTCAGAGCAAAAAAGTGTTTCCTGATGTTCAGTGGCAGCCTCCTGTGTTTCAGTTTGTGCCCATTGCCTCTGGTCCTGACATTGGGCACCACTGAAAAGAGCCTGGCTCCATTTTCTTTAGGTATTTACATACATTAACAAGACCTACTGCATCCTTCCCACCCCCCAAGCTTTCTCTTCAAACTGAAAAGTCCCAGCTCTCTCAGCCTTTCCTCATAGGATATATGCTCCAATCCCTTAATCAACTTAATGGCTCATTGCTGGACTCTCTCTAGTATGTCCATGTCTCTTTCCTACTAGGGATCCCAGAACTGGACACAGTGCTCCAGGTGTGGCCTCACCAGTGCTGAATAGAGGGGAAGGATCACCTCCCTGGGCTGGCAATACTTTGCCTAATGCAGCCCAAGATACTATTAGCCCTTCTTTTCTGGAAGAGCACATTGCTCGCTACTTCAACTTGGTGTCCACCAGGACCCCTAGGTCCTTTTCTCCCAAGCTGCTTTTCATCTGGGTGGCCCCCAGCATATGTTGATGCATGGGGTTGTTCCTCCCCAGGTGCAGGACTTTGCACTTCTCCTTGTTGAACTTGATGAAGGTCCTGCCAGCCCATTTCTCCAGCCTGTCAAGGTCCCTCTGGATGACAGCATGACCCTCTGGTATATCAGCCACTCTTCCCAGTTTTGCTGAGGGGTATATGCTGCTCCATCAGCCAGCCATTAATGAAGATGTTAAACTAGATTGGACCCAATATTGACCCCTCAGGTAAACCACTTGTTACTGGTCTCCAACTTAGTTCCACTGATCACCACACTCTGGGCCTGGTCATTCAGCCAATTTGCAATCCACCTCACTACCTACTTATTCAGCCCATACTTCATCAGCTTTTCTATGTAGATCTTTTGGGAGACAAGTGTCAACAGCTGAAGTCAAGGTAGATAATATCCATTGCTCTTGACAATCGTCTACCAAGACAGTCATTTCATTGTAAAAGGGTATAAGGTTGCTCAAGCATGACCTCCTTTTGGTGAAACCATGCTGACTGCTCCCGATCACCCTCTTGTCAGATCACCCTATGGGATTAAAAACTATCAAAATTAGCAGTATCAAAATCCATCAGCAATCGATCATATAATCTATACCTTCAGTGGGACTGGATTCTGTGGTTATTTATATACTTTTTTGAAAGATGATCTCTATGTAATGAAATGCAATGGAAACATATGCAGTTCGTGATAAGCTTTTCTGAAATCCCTACTGGTAACACAAAGCAGAAGGGACTTCTACCTGACTGACAAAGACTCTGCATTAACATTTACTTTCCAAGTTACCTTACTGGCAGCTCTCCACAGAAGTCTATTAGATCAAATAAGTCCAGGTGAGTGTAAACTCTTAACAACTTTCTTCTGACAATTAGTCTGTCCTTGACCCAGCTACAGCTATTACAGTGGTAGCTATTACTACCATTCTGCTTTGTGGTTTTATCTTGCTGCTCATCATTTTAGTAGTATCTGAATGTCTTACAAGATATGCAAACACTAACAAAGTCATAAATGGATTTAAAACTCCACAGACAGCATTTAAAACGCTTCTCTGGCCTCCTTTGAGAATGTGATGCTGGCTGCTCACTGCTCAAGAACCAGAATAATTTATTGCCTTTAAGTTTGAGTAAAAGCTCCATAGATCAATATAATTATTCTCAAGTGTCCTCCCAAGACCATGTGAGTATACATAATAAGGACATTTGCTACAAGATTTTTGTCAGATTTTATCATTTTAAAACTATTAAAATAGTGCCTTTTTACCAAAGGTAACCGAAGTCTGATAAATACTGTTCTAACTTAAGAGAGGCCAAAATAAAAGTTTTCTTCCTGTCTTTTAACTCACTGCTGAGATCAGTAATCAGTCAGATTTGAGACCTGAAGGCATTTTTGACAGTGCTTTTCCGTAGGGGATTCTGAGGCTGTGCAATAAAAATGCTTATCATTTTTACATAAATTTTTGCCTGTGTAACCAAGATTACACATTAGTGCAATATTTGCATTGGCTATGGCAAAGAGCACATCTCTTTGCAGCGCTGGCAGAGTGTCCTATATGATTGGCTAACCTCAATTGTGGCTACAGCAGCTGACGGTCTTCTGATACTTCAGCCTTTGCTTTGCGGATTTATTTTGCTGTTCCCTCTTTTTCTATCCTCTCCTCTTTGCAGGTTTGTGCATATCAGAAATAGCTTTTGGGAGGGAATAGGCAGAACCGCTCAGCAAAAGCTGTTTCCCATCTTAAAGCTAAAGGTAAATCTAATGCAAGTGCCAGTCACTGCCTTCTTGCCTGGCATTCCAGATGAGCTGCACAATTCAAAGAGTAAATTAAGTTGTTGAACTGTGGTCTACCTTGCTCACAGCAGCCTGCTCTGGAGGAGCAATATCTTGTCCTAACTGCTCTGCAAAAAGGTAAAGTTTGGTGCCTGGAACATAGCTAACACCAGAAGCTTGGAGATAACAGGAGTTTTATGTTTTAAAGAATAGGAGGAATTCCAGAAATGTGGCCCTGGTATGTCAAAGCCCCAGGAAGTAAATGACCTGAGCACGTGCACCAACTTAATGCTTAGTTTTGGACTGGGCAATGGTAAGTGAAAAAAGCTGTAAACTGAAATGTTGCACACTGGATACCAAGAGCTGGGCAAGTTCTGCTTAGATCAGAAGTGAATAAAATTCCGCTTGCCTGCTGTTTACCCTTAGCTCTAGGAAAGTCTCCAAGGTGTAATTATTCAGGCCTTTCTTGTGTGAGCTGAACAGATGAAAGCTACTCACTCTCCCAGAGTGGGAAAAGCAGGCAGATACCTGCAGTGCTGGGAGGCTGGCCCTGTACCACCCAGGGACTGGGTGGGGCAGGGACGGAGGCAGCCAGCACAGAACAGTGCCACCAGCACCGCCTGGCAGCCACAGTCTGGGCTAAAAGCCTTCCATTTAGCCAAAGTAATTCCTTTGCTGCTTATTAAATTGGCTGGAATTGATTGGTTTTTAACAGAGTTATTGCTTTGATCTTAGGCTCAATACAAAGGAAATAAAATAGGGAAACTGTTATTATGAGATGAAAATGAAACATTGGAGCTCAATGAAAATGTGAAGGCTTCTTTTTTCCTGGTGTTTGATTAGGGGTAACACATAAACACATAACATAGGGGTTCACACATAAATGGTTAATTGAGATTCGACAAGATAAGTCACTGTATCTGTTTAAATAACGAATTTAAATAATCCTGGTTCCTCACTATCAGGTCCTCAAGCTGCATTTACAAGGTGGCACCAAAAAAGCAGAGAGTAAGGGCCCCTGGTTTCCTCTGTTGTAAACGGTATGAGAAGCAGCAATTCCCCCACACCTCAATTCAAAACCTATTAGCTCTGCTGGAGCAGATGGGACTCTAGCACAGTCGTACACCCCCATGGCCTTCCTCTGCTTCTTATTCACCAAGTCCTCCCTATTGGCAGCCACGCAGGAGTTCTCTGTTGCAGGTTTCCCATATGTACTTTAGGGTAAAAGCATTTCCTTATGTGGTGAAAATGACATCCAAAATTAGCATTTAAGAACTAATGCTTAAATCAGAACAAGACAATACAAATTATCTTTTTAACATATAAATAAAATGAAAATTTATGTATACATACGTAATTAGTACATGGTTAGAAGGTAGACAGCATTGTCACAGGCTTGATATTTCAGAGGCAATTCCAGTCTCTAGAGACTTCACTCTGCATTTGATGCATAATTACTGTTACAGCCTGAGAAGCAGTAAACATCATCCACAAGCTTCATGAGGATGAGCCAAAGAAATTTTCTATCCCCTGGGAAATGCAGACTAATAACAGAAGTTTGCAGTCAAGGAAGAAATGGAGAAGATGAAAGAGAAATATTACTAGCATGTGAATCAAATCTGTGTTTCCGCAAGGTAGCTGTAACTCTAATTCTCTGAGTATCAAATAGAGATGCAGTAGGTCTAAGTTACCTTCAAGCAAAGTATAGCCCAACAAAACAGATATAACTGAAGTATTTCAGCTGTGAAGTTTCAGTTCTAGCCTACTTCTGCCTTTCAAGATAATTCAACTTAAACAAAAGTATTCACCAAGTTAATATCACAGAGGTTTCATTTTTCTCCCAAATTGCCAAATTAGAAGAGAACAGAAACCAAGTTTGAGCTAACAGCCCAGAAGATGTGTGTTTGCTGATCCTTACGTAGCAGGACACGTGCCTGATCGGAGTCAGGTAAAAGGACACGATGACCCCACAACAGGTACATATGTCATCCGGACAGTTGAGGATGCAGGAATTATGACTGGATTCATTGGAAGAAATTAGCTGCTTTGCTCAGTACTGGATGTTGCCAGAGAGAGGGACTCAAGCACAAAGTTTTTAGTTGTATACATTACTGCTGAGGAAGATTGACCACTTACTCTTCCCTACAATCTCTAGTACAGCCAATAATCTTTTTTTTAAAAAAATCACAATTTTAATAGGCAAGGCAGAAAGCCGGAGTAGTACATATCCAACAGGATAGGGTGGTAAGAGCTTGACTCCTTTTAAGGAGAGGAAGAGACTGAATGTACGCCACGGGCAAACACTCCAGCCATAAGAGGAACCATTTTGGCAGGAACTAGTTCTATGGTTGTATTTTAAATGTGCTTCAAGGATGCTACTTCTGGTGTGTAAGGCTTGGCCAATGGTCAAACTCTGACCCTCCTGCTCACTCTCCACCCTCATGCCTCCAATGAGATGGGACAGAAAATAGGGAAAACAAAAACAGGAACAAGAAAGCTCATGTGTTGAGATGAAGATGGGGAGATCACTTAGCAGTTACTGTCATGGGCAAAACAGGCTAAAGTTGCAGTAAAAAAGGGAAAACAGACACAAAAATGGTCAGAGGGCTGGAACACCTCTCCAATCAATAAAGGCTGAGAGAGTTGCGTTTGTTCAGTCTGGAGAAGGCTCCAGGGGGACCTTATTGCAGCTTCTCAATACTGGTTTTCATAGCAGCACCATACAGGCTGTTATGAAAAAAATGAATGCTATCCCTGATAGACCCAGTACAGCCCATCACATAAGCCAAACAGTTTTTCTGCTTGGCCCTACCAAAAGTAAATTTTGAAGGTATCTGCAGAACATCTTTGTGACAGATGCAGATACCTAGGAGGTTAGAGATATCCAAGGTTAGGAAGGAATTGACAGGGAGAGTGAACAGAGATGAACCCTACTCCTGCAGGTTGAGAACTGAGGACCAAAATTTGGTGTCGGTCCTTGCGGAATTTTAGTCCCACATCACTCTGTGGATGGAGTGCTTAGTCATTGGTGGATGTTTGTATAAATGCAATAACACATCAGATAGTGGTATTTGCTAGCTCAGCAAAGGTTAAGGCAGAGGTTCTTGCAGGTAAGGCTCGAAAATGCTGGCAGAACTGAGGGGGGCAAGTAGGAGAGTTTTGCTCAGTCTCATGTGGTGCGTGCTGCACTGGTGGAATGGAACTAGAGTACCTACCTAAACCTGATGGGCACCCCCAGGGCCTCTGCACTGGCAGGATGCCCTGCTGGAGCAGGAGGCATTGCTACAATGTTTGAGCTACAGATGGGCTGTCTGCACTACACGCATAACCCTGATGGCCTATGGAAATGTCTGCTTGTTACAGCCTTCCTGGCTTGTTTCTGGGAGCTTGGAAAGCTTTGTAGCTATTAGTGGAACAAGTTCCCTAGAAAGAAAGGATGTGTATGTGCAAAAGTCTAACTAAAAATGAAATTTCATTCTTCTTTGCAGGTGAAATGGAAAGCTATTACTTTCTATGCTCCTGGAGGACGCATTTCTGAAAAGATGGTAATTTCCTGAATTGTCTTAAAGGCTTGCAAATGAATTGCTCAGTTTCAGGTTTTATTATAGTTTTGAGGTTCCACAGGAAGTTGCTAAAACATTTAAGCAATACTGATTAAAAATTTGAGTGAAACTAGTGGAATTCAGATTCCAAATGAAAGTCATGTAAATATTAGTCTTACTCAGTTTTCAGAAAACAAGCAAAATGAAGGCATTGGCTTTTGCTTTGACAGTATGGACCATTGTCAGAAGGAATGAACTTCTGCTGTATGTAAGCAATGAAGAGAGCAAGGCACATCCAAGGAGTGACTTGCTGAGCCTATCGCTGGGCAGAGTGGAAACCCTTCTAGAGTCAGCTAACAGATAATACTTGGCACTGGAATACAGATGCTATCCAGGCTGTCTCATATGACCCTTCCTACTCGGTTCCCTTTAGAGGAACACCACATGCAAGGGGAAGGAAAGGACAAGTGGGCCAGTACAAAACAAGAACAAATAAAAGGCTTGCTCAGCATGTGGGCAAACAACCGTACTGACAAGTTGTAATCTAGTTCTTCTCATCAGTGGATCTTTTCTGCAAACATGATCACCCACTGTCCTGTTTGGCAGGCAAGGAAATGGAGTTACAAAGCTTAAATTAGTTACAGAAGGACCATCACCATTGCCCAGCACTGCAAGGACAAAGCCAGGAGTATAGTAACAGCATTCAGGGATCTGTTGACAGGACCTAACTCTGCATTCATTAGTTGTTAACAGTCTCCATAATTTCCAGCTGTTTGAGGCTAAGGCTAGTGGCTTACTACTGAAAAATTCAGATGTATGCCTCCTTGTTAGCCTTATGAAACGCAGCCCCTGGGTACAGGTTGTGAGCTACAGATATCACATCTGGTTTATTTGCAAGACCTGTCACTTCAGATTTGCTGTTACCTCCCCACATTGCAGATGTATATACCCAGCTCCTGCCAGTATTACCAGGTATACCAGAGCTCAGTGCACAAGCCTCTGCCTTCAGTAGCTGATGTCAGAACACCACAAGTCTGAAGCACTGCATTACTTTTTCCCTTCTACTTTTATTGCACCATTAATATCCATGTTCTGAAAATAACAATAAAACACAATAACCACGTGTTGCTAGTCAGTAACTAAAGTTGTAAGGAGCACAAACCACACAATTTACAGAGGACATGTCTGATCAAAAAGCACATCTCATTTACTATTTCTGTGAGTAAAAAGCCTTGCAGACTTGCATGAAGAAAAATAAACAGAAATAAGTGATTTTTTTTTAATTGTATTCTGATAGTGGCAGATATTCACATCTGTGATCATGCTCATTCATCCTAGCTTTGTTCTAGTCAGTGCCAGAGCTCAGAGAAGTGTCAAATGTGCAGAAGTTCCCACTGGACACAACTTCTGCTGCATTTAACTCTGGTACCAAATAGTATTGAAAAAAAAAAAAAAGCCAAAACAGGCTCAGACTCCCAACTTCCCCCGAAAGTGCCAGCACGAAGGGGAGAGCCATTCCCCTAAATGTAATTCTCTACCTGATTTCAGAGTGTGCTTCACTTCACTAAGATCTAAAGATCTTTCAGACACCTAAAATAGGACATACAAATCATGTGACCTTTGCCCTAGACTATAGGGTGGAGACCTGGACAATAAGCACAGATAAATCCCAGCAGGCAATGGCCATTTCAACCTTCCCTTCTTTGGTGGCACCATCAAGTTGCATAAATCCCCAAATGATGTTACTGTTGGTCCAAAGAAAAGCCTTTTGCCAGTGCCTCTGTGCTGCAGATGGCTCTTCCCCTTTTCTCCTAAACACCAGGAGCTCCCTCAGCTCCAGGTCTTACAGCTGGCACCCCCATCACCTGCCCTTTCCCCACAGAGGTACCTGGCTCCAGACCTCCAGCCTCTCTGCCTAAATCTGTGCAGAAATATAACAGAACCAAGACTAAGGCCGAGTGGCCCACAGTGGGTCACATCCACACGACACAGACTTGGCCCTGCCTGTCCTCTGGGGCTCATGTAGTGCTTTGTGGCCTTAAGACATTATTGGGACAGGAGCTGGTGTTTAATTCAAAATGTCTGAAATCATGGGACTTAAACACACCATGGGATTTCAGCAGAGCGATAATTTTGTAGCAAGTGCATGTGAACTACAGGTGCCACGTGGCTGGGCATAAGGGCAGGCAGGAGCGTTTGAGGAAGCAAGTCTTGGGCTTGCTGGGCTGTGCCAGGGGACTGAGCAGGGAGTCAGATGCTGCACAGCATCTTCCATCCTGCCTGTGAAGGATAGTCTCTGGAGCATCATCTTCCCTTAGCCACGCAGACTGCCAACTGGTGTAGCCCAGCCACAGCAGGGAGGAATCTGCCAACTGAGTGATATGGGTGATTACTGCCCAGTGCTTAAGCTCACTACTGGAGGTTTTTTATTTAGCTACATAGACACAGAGTCTTACATCCAAACACTTTTCCCAGAAAAGGGCTGTATCTCAGCAAGAGAGGGACTAGCCCTAAAAATGCAGATAACCTTGCTACCCCAAGAGCCAAAATTTCATGCATATTTTTGCCCTTACTTTCTCCGTCCTCAATTTCCTACCAGTAAAAAGTAGATAACAGCAAACCAGGGATGAGGCAATCAATTCACTACAGTCCACAGAGCATGGAGAGGGCAACAAGCACCAAGAAAAAGCCTGCTCCAAAAATACTAGTTCTGCTTTCAGAGAGGACTCAAAGAGCATGCAGGAAATAGTGCTGCAAACTCTGTTGGGAATAACAAGAGCAGCCTCCAACACACGAGACTGGGTCCTGTGCTCTCTGATGCTGTTTTTAACCACACTACAGATGCATGAAGGGCATGAGGCAGTAACCTGGATTCCCACCACACTTCAGACATGTAACTTGAGTCAGAAGTCAGGAGCTCAGTCACCCCTGGCTTCTACTGCTAATGGAGAGAAATGAGGAACAACTTTGCCAGAACTATCTGAAAGCCTTATTTAGGTTAGTTATCTACAGTGAAGAAGGATGGATCTGGAAGTGAAGGGTTGATTTTGCAATTGAAATTATCTTTTCAGGTTGCTTTTCTAAGAAGGGTCATAGTTGAATGATGCAGAGCAAGCAGCATGCTGTACCTGAATGTGCCAGTGTATATGGCCCTGCAAAGGAAACAAGCAGCAGAGAGGCTATTTGAAAAAAACCCAAGATTTTTCCTGGCAAAATGTAAAAGGCAATCAGAGAAAAACAAGTGAAAGTTTCTTACACAATCCCATTTTCCATAATCTGTAAAACTATTAGCAATTGCAGGCAAGGAAGGCTTTTACAAAACCCAACGCTATCTCTGGGATGAAAAAAGAAGTTACTGAATAGCATTTCCAAAAAGTTTTGAGCCGTCCTTTACTTAAGAACAGGCCCAGCTCAAAGCAGAGCTAAGTAGGTTGCTCTGTTGCAGGTCGCCACAGATTTCTTCACCTGGTGTCGCTTATAAAAAGACCAAAAGAGGGTATTGGTATTAACAGTGAAAAATATATGTGGATGTTCCCTGCCATCTTTTTGATACTGTTCTTACAAAAAGATTTCTAGAAAACAGAAGAAATCTTTTCAGAGGCCATCTCCACTGAACTGGGCCACTGAGTAGCTAACAGCTGTGAGAATGATCAGTGAGGCAGAGCAGCATTTTGGGTGCTGTGGCTTCTTAGGTTTTTCTTTTTCTGCAGACACCCTCAGAAGATTTGTGATGAATTAAAGACATGATGTACAACAAGATGATGGATGAAGAAGAATAAAACAATCACTTTAATTAGCATAAATGATTCATCATTTGTTAGGAAAAATATCAAGCTACTAAATTATTTTCAGAATATATGGAAATGTCCTCAGGTTGTCTGGTAGAGGATCTGCTCATCTATTCAAAGATTAGCTGCAGAAAATGTCCTTTGAGATCAGCAACGCAAAACTGTCATCACTGGTGATGTCACAACTCAACAAAGACAGGATTGTGTTTCTAGACATATCAAGCTAAATGTATTCTTTCACTCTAAGTCACATATTTGATAAAAATACAAACATCAATATAAATTCCTCACTAAAGAGAGAAGCTGACCTCATGGCTCTCTTACTGAGTTCCTCTAGACTGGATCCTGGCTGTCAAAACAGGACCATTGCACAGCTCAGGAGCACAAGAAGCCATAAACCTGTTCCAAGAAGCAGGTACAAATTGTCTCTGTAGGGAGAAATCTTCAGGTAGTGTTGAGAAGACAAAATAAACTCTGTGTGCTGTTAAGGCCCAGAGTACATGCCCTGTAGGGAGAAAGTGCTTGCAGAAGGGCCCTGGAGAGATCTAGCCAGCCTAAGTGTGCTGCTGCAAGCAGTCATGAGCCAGGCCAAGTTAGAGCAGCGCTGAGGCTGCTTTAACACTTGCTAGGAGAACATTGACACCCTAGGAATCACAAAAGCTGTGCTGAGCTCTCTTGATATATGTTAGATTCCTTTGCTGGGTACAACTCAGCCTGATGCCCAGGCCTTAGGTTTTCATGCTTCCAGGCAGGTGCTTTCTTACCTTTAGAGACAGCACTTGTAACACCGTTACATACAGCACAGGAAAGATACTTCGGTAACATGCCAAACTGCCACGTGCCAGGAACTACCAACATGAAAATGTTCAGTGAAAAACCAGCAATGTTCAGAAATGCTGGAGTCATTTGTAGCACGACTACAATCCATGTTCAGTCTGATCTGGGGCCTCAGACCCACTGCAGTGCTGAGCACAAAGACTGAAGCTGGCCAGACATTTTATTTCAAAACTTTTTTTTCAATAGCAAAAAATTTATATGAAAGATTTATATGATCTGAAGAGAAACTACAGCATGTTTCAGCCAAATACTTTTCTGAGTAAAGTGCTTTTTAAAAGAATATTTTTTTCTTTGGAAAGCCAAAATACAGATAAACTTGGCTAAAGTGAAAAACTGACAGTTCCCTGGAGTGTAGATGCTGAGAATGAAAAAGACTCATTGATTTTTATGAATGTTATTTTTAATTAGCATTTCCCATGGAGGGAAAAGAAATTCTCACCGTGTCTAAGTTGGCATCCACTTACCCAGCAGCCTTCTGGGCCTGTTCTCCCCACTCTAGCCCCTCTTTCTCTTCTTTCACACCTAAGATTGTCACATAAACTTATAGAGAGACCAGTAAGAGACTTAAGTGAGGGCTTTCCTCTGAGAAGCCATGTGTGATCAAAAGTAATACTGAAAATAGCAATAATAAAAGAAAAGTTAGAAAAGTACTTGCTTTGGTCCACAGTTTATACACGTCTCTCTGTCATCAGCAGTCACTGTGCTAAACTTTCCCAGGCCATGTATCTATTTGCAGCTAGAAGTATTGCAGGTCCCCACGTTCCTGATGCATCCATGTAACTTCCATTTCTGTAATTACCATTTTCAGAATCTGTGAAGGCATTCTGGCACAGCTTCAGCTCTCAAAAGTGTAAGTATAAGCAGCTTCAAGTTTTTTTTCAATGATTCAAACAGTGAAAGCTATATGAAATGTAGCTTTAAAAATATGCAGCGATTTAAAATATGCAGAAAGCTTAGAAGTGCCAGTGGGGCTAAATATTGTTCAGATGACAAAATACTCGTACAGCAACTTACATAGTTTGGAAAACTACACTCTGATAATTAAATACAATGTGACCTTCTTATCATCCATGTTTCATGTGGATGAACAAGTGGAAAGCTTATGAAACATCACATAAATCTCATGATCTTTCAAGTGATCAGTCTCTCTTTCAGCTCCAACTGCAGTATCACATCCTGGCTGAGGTCAGGTCCCCAGGGGCATGCCAGTAAAGCATCTTCCATCTGATACTGAGCTGTAAAAGAAGCAGCGAACTCTTTCTCAGTGGTCCTAGTGAAGAGGGAAAATATTTGCTCATGACCTGGGTTTTGAAAAATTAAACCAGATCAATCCTATGAGTCAAGCCTCCTACCTCAGAGGCAGGGTAAAAGGCATGCAAGGCTAAAGCCTGTTCCTGTTGCAAGCAGTATGAGTTAGATCCATGGTATTGGAGACTACCCCTGGGCAGTGATATTGAGGAGGAATAAAGCTCTAAAGCTTAGTATCAGAGAAGTAACATTTGATACTACCTTCCCCACAGAATTCATTACACAAGGTCCAAGACAAAGCTTAGTCCTGAACATATTAATGGTCATTTTTTCAACAGGATTTTATCACCCTGATTTGCCTAAGTCCTCATTTTTTTTTCCAGTTGTGGCTTCCTCTGTCAAGGAGTGAAGCGAAAAACAAGACTATCCCATCCTGTCACTTAGAAGATAACTGTATCTTTGAATGTGCTTTCATTTAGTTCTCAGACATAGCACTGCTACAAGAATGGCCTAGCTTAGCATTGGGAAGGTGCTGTATCAGATTGCAAATTGTTATTGAATCCACCCAACAGCTATAATGGGATGAAACTCAACAGTTCCCAATTCACAGTGGCAGAATGTCAAGTGGAAACAAGCCAGCAGAGATCAAAGCACATTTAGGGTGATGAGGTTCTGTTTAAAGGATGTTGAGGCTCAGCAATGATGTGGCTTGAAAAGGTTTATGCAGCCACTCAGAAAATAAATGAAAAGAGTACATGGCAAGCAGGGACTAGCAGGGGCTCTGGGCCACTGAAATAAATTTCCTTTACTTGATCATGTGAGAACCAGGAGACTATCCTGTGACTTGTGAGCCATAACACACCGTCCACCACTGAAAAACAGCAAAAAATAATTCACAGCAACAAAACTCTGACAGAATCTATGTTTGAAAGTAACTGCTTGCATGTGAGAGGAGACACATATAGATGACAGACTTGGAATAGCAGAGGTGAAAAAAAAAAAATTGCAAACTGCTGTTCAGCCCCTAGAGTACATGCTTCTCAATTTCCAATATTATTGATGAATATTCTGGCAGCACTTCGGTATGACAGATTTCAAAGACAAGACAGCAAGCCCCTGTCATAAATACCAGTTCAGACAGAGCTCACAAACAAGGCAGTGAAGCCAGCAAGCAATGCTACAGGAAGCTCACAGACCAGCTTCTGCACTTTGTGACAGCAATGGCAGAGCTGAGAGGCTCCAGTAACTGATTTCCACAGGCACAAAGGGGAGAGGTCCCTTGGGAGATCTGTACTGGGAACACTGCTCTAACCGTCTCTCCCTTTCTCTCTGTCTAGTGGAGGGAAAAAGGTGGAAAAGAGTGAAAAAAAAAAGCCAGGAAGATATAACTAGATCCAGAGTGGAGGCTGGTGATGAGAACCTGTTGACAATGAAGAGCTTTAAGACATCTATTAAAAAGGAGAGGAGGAGGCTAACACAGAAGTAAAAGGAAGTTTGAGGTGTGAAAATTTGCATGTCTGTATTTATATAGATGATATTAGCAAGATCTAAAAAGTGGAAACTGGAAATTCCTGCACACAATTCAAAATATCACACATTACCAAACATTATACTATGTGTGAGGTTTGGGCACCTTTAGCATCTCCATTGGGAAAGAAGTTTGCCATAAGCATTGTAAAGTGATGAAGATCCAATCAACTGACTAAGAGCAAATGACAGCTGGTTTTCTTATTAAACATTATGTAAAACATTACCACAGAGGCCTGTCATGTTAAATCCTCCCTCAGGGTGCTTGGCCTCACATGTGTAAGCCTAAAGCAGCTTTTGCTGGAAGCAAAATGAAGCTAGCAAATCTATCTCACAACTGCGTCCGAAAGCTCAAACACTAATGAGACTCCAGCAGATGCTGCAATCAGCTCCAGCAATCATCTGGCTGCTTGGCCACTCTTCCATTCGGGATATGTTTCAGATGTATTGAATGTATGCAACTGGGAAAAAGGTGGCAGGAAAAGCTCAGGGGACTTGTCTGCAGCAGCATAAGTTTTCTGAAGGAAGAGTCCTGCTGCACTGGTGATACAGCAAGGAGGGTATCGGGATGCCTCCCATCACTCATAGGTCTGGAGCTGGCAAAGAGCAAAGAGAGAAAGGGGTAGTGATCCCAGGTGCTCAGGAGATAGAAGCAGCACTAGGTGACCCACCACAGTGGAGGGGAAGAAAGTAGGAGGAATAACCCAGCTCATTCTTTGGAGTAGAAGGAAAATACAGAAAGGTTAAAGCTAGGCATCAAGGAAGAAAAGAGCAATGGAGTTTCCACACATTCATAGGGAAACCATGCGCTCAGTCACCTATGGAGGCATTGGGGAGGAGGGAGCAGGTCCTTTCTGTGGAACACCCATGAGGGGTCAGAACAACCTGCCCCAGACAACCTACCAGAAGCCTGTGGGGTCTCCACTCATTCCTTTGAGAAGTGGGAGGGGGCTTACCTCTATTCCTCCTTTGCTACAACAGCATTTATGCAGGGTCACAAACACCACCAGCAGCGTTAGGAAAGAGCCTCACTCTCCCCATTTGAAATCCCCATCTTAAGTTGTAACAGTAAGAATATTAACTTGTTTATTTTTCATCAACAAATCTAAGATCATTTTATGGAAGGAAAATAACCACCTATTCTCAGTTCACAGATACAGGCATGAATGATAAGTGACTTTCCTAAAGCCAGAGAGGAAGTGAGGAGACAGTAGGAGAGCCCCGTTTGGGACCTGCCAGGCCCCCTTTCCCTTCAACCAGGAGAGAGGCCACAACTCAAGAAAAGACCCTCTCTCTTCCACTTCTGTTCTCATGCCAGTTTGCATGTCGGAAGTGATCACGTATAGCAATTGCAGAACCAAATTAAGCATAAATTAGTTTTGATGTCAAGGATACACCTTTTGCAGAGAACTCACATGACTGCTTTGCTGAGCAAATATTTGAATGGAGTGAAACCAATTGGCAATTGTCATGTATTATTTGCAAGTGAATACACCAAATCTTTTACTGCACAGAGAAAACAAATAATCAGACCCCCAAACTCAAGTACTTTCCCTTTAGAAAGAGCCACATTGTGTTGTTACATCAGCAATTGAAATATGACAGGGTGCTTGTGTTTATACTCAGAGAAGTCATATACAGATTCCATCTGTTCAACATTTGGAGCAAATTTGCAGTGATTACTCAGGCTGAAAATTGCTTTGGAGTTTCGTCTGCTGTTGCTGTATTTGAAATAAATCACTGATGTGGTGGCTTACTTCTGAACACAGACAGGAGGCATGTCAAACTGAGAGGACAGCAGCTGAACTTTGGCTGTCCTGATCTGCAAGACACTCAGGTGTTGCTGACACTCACAGAGTGGTTTTCTCATAGGCTTTGGAGAAATCCAAGAAGAGCTAAAGCTGCTGCTGAGGTGAGGAATTAATTTCCTGGAGCTTTGTCTCTGCAAACTAAGACTCATTCCACTATGAACAAAGTCCATCCCATGAATGTCCCAAGGAAGAGCCAACGATAGTGAATGTCACATCACAGAGTTGCAGCTGCATTACTAGAAGTGGTTGCCCAGTAGTCTAATAGAGGTATCAATTAAGCTGAGGCACAGATGATTGCCAGCCATTCAAACTCATGGGGTCCAGACTTACATCCAAGCTTTGAAGCAGCAATATCTCTCTGAACAGAACAAAGCCAAAACTCTGGATTTCAACAATATCAAGGAGAATTAAGAAACCTTAGACTTTGCTCCAGCTTTGCTGATTGGGCTCTAAATCAGAGCAATACAGAGATGAATTTCAAACTTGATCCTTGATATGGCCAAAGAGGAAACCACAAAGGAGAAAAATAAATTTCAGTCACCTAAATGTAGTTGAATATGCTCAGCTGCAGCTTCAGGGAGAAACCATAGAGGAATAATTTAGCTGATTGGATTTTGAGCCAGAAACAACTCCTATTAAAGTGCCAGATGTTCAAAAGTAGTCACAAATAATAAGGGTTAAGCCCTACATCACCATTACCCAATCCTCCAAAATCCTTGACTGATGGGAGTCTTTTTATGTGAAGGTAAGCTATTCTTCCACCACTCTGCCTAGCTTGCGAGATAAGTGGAGTAAAGCAAGATGACTAGCTACCCCAGCTAACAAATTAGTAGGATGAGAGAGTGAAAGCATGTGTTGCTCTGAGAATCAGGCTAACCATGTGGGTGGCGCAGAGAAGGGAAATGGGTTGGAGGGAGTTGGTATGCATTACCAGCCCCTGATCCTCTGCAAAACTTGTTGATGATGTTACTGCCGCCAGGCAGCTTTGGAAGATGAACAGCTTGGCTGGTGGAAAAACCTGTTCTCTGGCCACCCACGCCATGGAAACCAGCAAGCAGTTGGCTTCAGATGGATAAAAGGTTATTTCTATGGATGAAACACCCTCAACAATTAAGGGTGAAGTGGCAAAACTATACATTGCCTGAGCCCTAGCTAACACCCAGTGACTGCAGCATGACTTGTGAGACACTGGCACCATGACACCATCTGTTTATGATTCATGCTGAACAGACTGCATATAGAAACAGATGGGAGGTGTCAGCTTTGATCAGAATTGTTATGCTGGTGATTCCGCAGCACATTATGTAGCTGAGAGCCTTACTTTCCCACACACTTCTATAAAGAGGAAGGTGTTTGTATTCATAGGAGCTCCATGTTACTCAGGGAATTATTCTTGCTGAATTCCTACTGGACAGAGTCCTAAGGTCATGCAGCTGGGCCAGATCTATATGATTGTATCACATATGTTCCTAAAAGACAGTCACTTTGTCCAAAATCCAATGTTCCTAAAATAAGGTCCCAAACTGTCTTTCTGGGCTAGTTCTCAAGGCCAAATCAAAAACTTGCTGAGACTGTGTCCAATTTTGTTATGATGTGAATCTCAGGAGTCACTGTGCTTTAGCACTGCCATACTTGTTAATTCAAGTCTCAACGTTAGAAAGTTTCCTTTGTGGAAAAAGCTGATAAATGTAATTCAGATACAAAACAATAGAAATGCCTGTTGGAAGGGACCTCTGGACAGCTTTTGTCTAATCTCTCACTTGAAGTAGGATCATTTCCAACACTGGAACAGGTCATTCATGGCTTTGTCCTAGCTGGGGCTTGAAAGCCTCCAAATTTATGTAAAATGAATGCAAGGGTGGGACAAGTCCTCTCATCTTAGTCCCTCTGATCACTTTGAATGTAAAATATCTGTGCCTGTGGCTATCAAGGTCTCAAACACTATGCACTTTTTTTTGCCAGTCAGTGTAAACCAGCTCTCTTGAACGCTAAGGGACTCAAGCCTGTTTACACTAGCAGAGTTCAGCGCAGAGCCACAGAGATGATTAAGGGCGTGGAATATCTCCCTTATGAGGAAAGGCTGAGGGAGCTGGGCCTCTTTAGCTTGGAAAAAAGGAGACTGAGGGGTGACCTTATTAACGTTTATAAATACATTAAGGGAGAGTGTCAGGAAGATGGAGCCAGGCTCTTTTCAGTGGTATCGGTGATAGGACAAGGGGCAATGGGTGTAAGCTGGAACATAGGAGGTTCCACCTAAATATGAGAAGAAACTTCTTCACAGTGAGGGTGACAAAGCACTGGAACAGGCTGTCCAGGGAGGTTGTGGAGTCTCCTTCTCTGGAGACGTTTAAAGCCCGCCTGGATGTGTTCCTGTGCAACTTGGTCTAGGTGATCCTGCTCCAGCAGGGGGATTGGACTAGATGATCTTTCGAGGTCCCTTACAATCCCTAACATTCTGTGATTCTGTGATGAGGCCCACTATATTTTTAAGCATGAATGTATGTGCCAGACCCTCAAAGTACAGGTGAGTAAAATGACACAGGTATGGATCATAGAGCATGGAAAAATCTGGCCTCCTTTCTCCTATCCTGCTGGTATTTGTCCAGGGCACAGGCCTCAGGACCAGGGGTGTGTAGCTGCAGGTCCTCACTCTGCTGAGAAAGCAAGCACCAGAGCTGTTGATTAGCTATGTGGCACCCGCCAGGTTCAAGAATAAAAAGCAGCGGATGGCAGAGCAAGAGTCCTTATAAAATATAATTAAAGAAAACACAAACCAAAAAACTTTTTATTTTTTCCTGAAACTAATAAAGTTTCCTAAAACTATCACAAGAGGAGTGCTGTATCACCCTGAGCTGGTCCATCTTTCTGGATGCTGTGCCTCAGGGCAGCGCTGCAGGGAGAGGCACCTGCACTGCTGGGAGCTGCGGGCACCAGGCCCCGCACCAGCCCTTGCACTTGCAGGACACCAGCAGGCACGGGGACTGCTTGTTTTAGGGATTGTTTGTATTTATTATAGAGAGTGGATTAAAAAGCAGAGAAGTTTAGGCTGAAGTTTTTCACAGATTTCCCCAGGCCCTGGAGGAAAAAAACGACATCGTAATTCCCAAACACTCCTGGCTTCCCCCTGTCTATGGTGCCTCACCTACCTGGTGTTATCAGAACTGATCCTGAACATCACCTGCCAGACCAAGTGCATTAACTTGCCAGGGCAAAATCCAACTCTGCACAACACAGATGCAGAGCCCAGGCTGGCCTGAAGGCAAGCAGGTACACCATGGGAGCATGGAGGTTGATTGAAAGACACTCAGGGAAACTGGCTGGGAGCTACATCCTCGGCAGTCAGCACAGTGAACGGTTTGCAACTAGGGACAGAAGAACCATGGGAAGCAGGTACTGGCAGGGAAAGTTTCCCTGTGTGTTTAGGGCAGAGGAAGGAGGCTGTGACCTTTGGACAGGTGCTCTCCCTTCCTGCTGCTTCTGTGCTTGGTGCTGCTGCTGGATTGCTTCCCCTCTGCTCAGACACTGAGCTGGTTGTGCTGGTAGGCTTAGAAGAGTCACTATTCAATGCTCTCACAGAAACTCTCAAGATAACTGGGTGTGCACACTTACGGTAGCACAACCAGTTTATGGTGGGGGGAGAAAAGCACCATCCCATTCCTCCAGCATCATCCAGTTCCCTCAATTTAGCTTTACTGGGCCACAGGCACACAGACAGAGCAGTCCCTGGATACCTAACACAAGGATGACCAGCATTAAACTGAGATAACTTTTCCCAGGCTCATCTACACTTGTCAGACATCTTGCAGCCAGGTCAGCAGAGCAGAAACCTGACAAGGAAGGGTTTCAAACTTGGCCAAGGGTTTGACTAGAGGGGAAATGCTTTCATTTCTTAACTTTCCCTTAAAATAATGCACACGATCTCTTCTGGGAACACCCACCCAGTGAAAATCCCTCCAGAGGCTGCCTGCCAAAGCCTGTGAAAATCCCTCTGTGAGCCGTGTCCGCTATTTCAGACACAGCCTGTTCATAGGAACATAAATCTGCTGTCCTCACTGATGAAGATTATTTGAGCTGGATTTAACGTGCCTAGGCACATCTTTCTTAACTTGGCTCAGACAACCACCTGCTACTTCACGTGCATGTGTTGCTCAGTACAGATCTCTTAGAGGCACCTGTCCTGCTGGTAGCAGCTGCAGAGGCTGCACACTTTCCTTGTCCCCATTACCCAGCGCAGTTGACACATACAACTGGTGCTGCTGAAGAGCCACTGCTTCCTGCTCTAAGTATTTTACCTTGGGATTCTCTCCAGTTGCAGAATTATTCCAACATGTTGTCAAATCTGGGGCAGAGAATACCTGCTGCTTAGGGAAGAATGTAGTAGAGTATGGCACAAATCCCTAAATTCATAATAGAGATGACACTTAAGAAAACATAACATCTGTAGAATATTATATGAGTATCTATGTAAGAGAGCAGCTTTCTTTTGCTAAGCCTCAGTCTGGAAGTCCATACCAGTGACAAAGTGTTTCCTGTATTTCACTAAGGGGTCAAAACCACTGAAGGTGGATTTCAAATTCCATGGGGCATCTCTTTAATTCCTATAGTAAAGGAGGGAGGTGGGGGGAGTAGGAATAAACCCCATACTTTAGTGCTTCTGCTGACAGCCTGTTGAGCAGTTTTAAACCAAAGGAATCCCCACATTTTTGGGGGACATCAGAACATTAGGACACTGACCTTTGCAAGATTTGGCAGATGACCCTGTTTCCAGCCGTACCCAGGGCGTACTGTGTTCTGCCAGCCACTCCACGCACGCTGCCATTTCAACGTGCTGCTGGCACCAACTCCACCTTCTAGAAAAATCCAACAGCCTGGCTGGAGTCGTTTCCTGAACGCAACTCCTACACTGGAGAACCTGACTTGGTTAACATCCTTGGTGATTTCTCAATATCACCCCCCAGAATCAATGAGCTCCTGGTGCTTTCAGGTTTCATATCTTTTGAATTAGCTGATCAGAAGTCAATCCTTGTTCTAATGCAACAGTTTAGCTTCATCCATGTTCTTTCTATTTCACCCCTTTATCCATGTATATCAGAAAACCAAAAAAAAATGTCAAAAATAGAAAGTTTATCACACTCTCTCATTTCTAGATAATTTTAAAGACAATTCAAACTGGTTTAGTTTATCTGGTTTGGCATAAAGTAGATGAAATAATCACAACAAATGATTACTTGTGTCTCTCAGCCAAGGCTCCTGGAACACATTAAAAGGATTAGGCATAATAATTCATGTTCACAATTCCCTACTAAGGGGTGATCAGATACTCACATTACCATCATCTTATGTTCAAGTATTCAGCACAGAGGATTTCACATGGTTGTTCCAGTGCTGAATCCACTAATTATACAGCTCAGAACTTTTGAGTTGAAGCAAGACTTCACAAGATTCAGCTTCAGTCTGCAATTGTACCCAGTGGGGAATCTACCCTGTCAGCTGCCACTGCACTCAACTCTTAATTACCTTCACTGTTAACATTTTGCATCTTACCTCCAGTGTAATTCCATTTCCAAGAGATGATGGGCTATTACCATCCCTTTGGCTGCCAAGCAAAGCTCACTCTATTAGTCGAAGTGTCACAATGTGGATGTTTATCAGCTGAATAAATTATCACCTAACCTCCCCTCTTTAAGATAGCTGTATTTTTATTGCTCTTGCATTCCTCTTTTCCAATTGATAAAGAGTAAAAATAGATATGGCTGAAATCTAAACAGGGCAATAGCAGAGTCGAACATGCCTTGCAGGATCTTGATACTAAAACTTCTGTCACTGACACAACTTTCTTCTAAGTAGAACAAACTGACATTTCTGCTTCTCTCCCAGTACTACTTAGCAGCAACACAACAAGCTGGTACAATATTTTAAGCAGCTAGGAAACTGTTCACTCAGAGGAACTAGTATAAAGGTATCTTGTGATTCAAAGAATAAGAAATGGTCATTATGAGTCTTACTGCATATTATGGTCAAATCAAAATCAATTATTTGCAGAAACAATTCTTTGATGCATCTGAGAATCAGCAATCATACCAAGTTTTTTTTAACCATCCAGGGTGATGAATCCACCATTTTGTAGGAGTTCTACAACACATTTGCTGAAATAAAACCTATTCAATCATTGGAAGTGTCTGGAAAATACATAATCTTGGGTTTTGTTCTGAGCTTTTCAAAACAAACTAAATGAACACTCAATGCTCACAGAATAAAGCAGACACAGAAGAGTTAATGTAATGCATTAGTTGATGCAATTGCTGGAATTTTTCCCAATAATTCTGCGATTGATTTTCCTAATACACTTTTACGCCACAGATTAAACTTGTACTTTCTGGAGGTACCATAAAAACCCCTTCACAGAATCACAGAATCACAGAATGTCAGGGATTGGAAGGGACCTCAAAAGATCATCTAGTCCAATCCCCCTGCCGGAGCAGGAACACCTAGATGAGGTTACACAGGAAGGCGTCCAGGCAGGTTTTGAATGTCTCCAGAGAAGGAGACTCCACAACCTCCCCAGGCAGCCTGTTCCAGTGTCCTGTTACCCTCACTGAGAAGAGGTTTCTTCTCATATTCTCATATTCAAATGGAACCTCCTGAGTTCCAGTTTGTACCCGTTACCCCTTGTCTTATCATTGTTTGTCACTGAGAAGAGTCTGGCTTCATCTTCATGACACTCCCCCTTTATATATTTATAAACATTAATGAGGTCTCCCCTCAGTCTCCTCTTCTGCAAGCTAAAGAGACCCAGCTCCCTCAGCCTTTCCTCATAAGGGAGATACTCCACTCCCTTAATCATCTTTGTAGCCCTACGCTGGACTCTCTCCAGCAGTTCCCTGTCCTTCTGTAACTGAGGGGCCCAGAACTGGACACAATATTCCAGATGAGGTCTCACCAGGGCAGAGTAGAGGGGCAGGAGAACCTCTCTCGACCTACTAACCACCCCCCCTCTAATACACCCCAGGATGCCATTGGCCTTCTTGGCCACAAGGGCACAGTGCTGGCTCATGGTCATCCTGCTGTCCATTAGGACCCCCAGGTCCCTTTCCTCTACACTGCTCTCTAATAGGTCATTCCCCAATTTATACTGGAACCTGGGGTTGTTCCTGCCCAGATGCAGGACTCTGCACTTTCCCTTGTTATATTTCATTAAATTTTTCCCCGACCAACTCTCCAGCCTGTCCAGGTCTCACTGAATGGCAGCACAGCCCTCTGGTGTGTCAGCCACTCCTCCCAGCTTGGTGTCGTCAGCAAATTTGCTGATAGTACACTCAACTCCCTCATCTAAGTCATTGATGAATATATTGAATAGTACTGATCTCAGTACTGACCCTTGGGGCACTCCACTAGTTACAGGCCTCCAACTGGACTCTTGCCCTGTTGACGACGACTATCTGGCTTCTTTCCTTCAGCCAGTTCGTAGTCCACCTCACTACCTGTGAGCATTCTGTATGATTCAATATTTTTTTCATGGTTGTATACCACCATAGTGGCTATGATGGTCTAACATCAGAGGTAAAATCTGTTGGTAAAAGCAGAATCTTTTATTTTAAAAAAGAAGCCTCTTTGAAAAAAACAACCAACTATTTTCAAAAGATCTCACTTAATCGAATAAAAGAGCTGCTCGCTTTCTACCAAATTTTCAAAATGTCTAGAGTCAGTTTTAGATCATTTAAATATGATAAATCTTCATTGCAGTAGTAAAACATAAAGGTAGTTGCAAACATATTCCTCAGAACATCTGTACCTCTGTTTACATCAAGCTTTGCCTCCAGAAATATATGGAAGCTCCTCTAGCCTTATTCTGTTCTCAGTGTGTTGCGTTTCCTAGAAGATAGAGGCTGTAAGTTTGACTCAATATTAGGAAGAATTATCTACAGTCGTAGCGCTTTTTCATCAACACTCAATATGTCACCCACTTACTATGTGAGTGGAATGACTTTTTTTTTTTTAGCAAAAAAGCACTAAAGGGAAACAAGCATGAAATCTCTCAAGAAGAGCTTTAAAAATAGATTTCCTTTTCATTAGTCTGCCACTTTTGGAAAGGCACTTAAGTTTGACCAAGGTGCATCAGATGATAATCTCAGATTTGGCAATCAATAGCAGACACAACTTTGGTGCAACACCTTACACACACAGCAAAAGGGTTTTTTGGATTTTGCTTCAACAATTAAAGTGAATTTTCAGCTTTCTGCAGGAACTGAAGTGCTGCATGAGTAAGCTCAGAAGGACACAAGAGACTCAACAGCTGAAAGCGCACTTGACTGAGAACTTCAACGAGCTCTCACTGGTTTCACATCAAGTCTGGACTGTCCATCTTAGGAGTTCAGTGAGACCAGTGTACCAACACTTGCCATAGTAGTCTCTCTGGCATTGCATCTCTTTCAGTGTGGGCATGAAACAATTATATACCTTGACTGCTGTGACTTCTCCCATCTCCAGAGTTTCATCAATATTGATAAAATGTTGACAATCTGATAATGAACCACTACCATTTGGGAAATAAGACAGAAAAATTGAAAGTAAACATCTGGTAAAAGGAATTAAACATACTCTCTTATCACACATTGTACGTGCTCAGATCACAGAGTATCTGCTGCAGGTCTGCTGCTCAGCACACACATTTCCATCATGGGCTACAAAACTTTTTTTCTCCTTATATATTGGCATTTATTTTTACGCAACTCAGATAACAGCTCTAAAATTATTTGCTTGCTGGCCACTGCAATACTGCATCATATGTAAGTCAACATCCTAACATCCTGTGGCACTGGACGCTTTTTTCATTCACATTCCTAACGTTAAAATCCTTTCCCTCCTCACAATGCTCACCTGGTGACTTCCTTTTGCAACTCGAGTATTGACTCCTCCCCCTAAAGCCCTAAAAAAGGCCAAGATCTTGAGTATAATGAGCCATAATTTGCACCTGTGGAAGTTTTGTCATCTTATTCTTTCCATACCTACTGAAATCAGTCTGCAATTATACACAAGGACACAAGAACAGGCATTCGTTGAAAAGACTTTAAAGTATCTACTTTTGCACCTGAATATCAGACCAAATTTTCATAACATAAAGGTAAGTCTTTGTAATCCTTTTCTAAGTGACATTTATTGACATTATCTGCTAGTTAATTAGAAAAAGTCCATATAATTTTTCAAACAGCTGCTTTTTGCCAAGCAATGTGCTCAGTGAGTTTTAAATTAGTTTCTTTATGGGACTGTCATGAAGTACGCACTCACTTCTTTCAGAAGTCCTTTCAAACAAAGCATAGAAACCAGCAAATTTACATTTTTTACTCTCTCATTTTTCAGAGATGGTTACCTGAAAATAAGCTTCCACTAAATGTTAATAAAATAAAGGTTACATAATACACTATCCAGCAAGGACTAAGCAGGATCAAATGAGATACTAATGATGGTTTGTTTGGGATTAATAGTAAGCATTGGATTAGTTGAGGGCTTCTTGGTATCTGCATTTCCCCATCTCAGGAAAATCTCCAACTGCAAAAGAGTAGTGCCACCTTTGGACGAAAATTAGTATTAGATCTCTCAGTCAGTCTGATCCTCTGTTCCCTACAGACACTGGGATTTTTTTATGTATTTTGTTAAACTTTCAGAAAGTTTAGTAAGACTTAATCAGAAAAGCGCTTTTTTTTCCTGTTTCTGTCTACACTTCAATTTTTAAACAATAAAGAAAGAGTCCTTTGCTTTTCTCAGTGTTCATGTTACCTCATCTCTTCAGAGTTTATCCTTGGAAATGTGTTAGAAAGTCTCTATTAATCAGCATGACATTTGATTAAGGCCCATTTATAAGATGTTTCACTGAAACTGTTAAGTATTCAAAAGAAAAAACAAACCAGTGAAACTGATTACCTAAGTTTAGGTAAAGGTTTGACTAACTTTTGAGTCTTTTTTTGGTACTTCATTTTCAGACTATCCTTATTTTACCTTGCTTCAAATGGCCATAAATGTTAATATCTTCATCAGTCATCAGACCTGAAGCACCTAATTTATCTAATACAATGGTACT
Source organism: Brachypteracias leptosomus (assembly GCA_013401335.1). NCBI lineage: Eukaryota > Metazoa > Chordata > Aves > Coraciiformes > Brachypteraciidae > Brachypteracias > Brachypteracias leptosomus. The sequence continues at coordinate 108,760 of VYZX01011412.1, forward strand.
GCTTCATTTTGGAAGCTGGCACCCAAATGTGGTGTACTGGGTCTAGCTGGAATAGAGGACCACATCCTGCTGTGTTCTGAGTTTGTGACTGAAACAGTGTTGGTGACACACCAGCAGCTGAGGCTGTTGCTGAACACAAATCAAAGCTTTCTTGCTTGTCACGATGCCTCCATAAGCAGGTAGGCTGGGGGTGGGTAAGGATTTGGGAGGGCACAGAGCTGGGATAGCTGACCCAGGTGGCCAAAGGGATAAAAGAAGTTGAGGTAGGGGGGTGGAACATCTTCCAAATCCACCATTGCTAAGAGACTATCTGGGCACGCGTCTGATCATGAGAGATGGCGAGAGCACCTTTTCAGCACTTCCCCCCTACTCTCTTTACTTCACTTTTAAACTGCCTTTACCTTGAGCCAGGCATTTTCTCGCTTTTGTTCTTCCTATTTTCTCCCCCACTCCACTGGGGTAGATGACGAGCAAGCAGCTGTGTGGGTGTTTAACTGCTGGCCATGGCCAACCTACCACATCAGGATTTGGAAAACTTCTGTCTCCAAAATAGCACATGGAAGCATGGAGTGTCTTGTTTCTTAGAGGAAAATGGTTTAGTGTTACTGACAATCAAATCTACATTCATGATGATACAAAATTGGCTGATACACTAGAAGGCTGAGCTGCCATTCAGCAAGACATGCACAGGCTGGAGAGTTGGGGGGCTGGACTCTGATGAAGTTCAACAACAGCAAGGGTTAACTGTGAGCCAGCGGTGTGTTCTTGTGGCCAAGAAGGCCAATGGTATCCTGGTAGCATTAATAGCCGACCAGCAGGTTGAAGGAGTGTAGTGGGTCTGTCTGAGCTGATTTTCCCCATACAGCCCTCATGCTGCAGTACTAGGACCCAGAGGGTGTTGATAACACACACCCTTGTTATGACTATCAGTGCCCACACAGCACCAAAGGTACAGGTGTACACAAGGTTCTCCTCCTCCTCCTCTACTCTGCCCTAGTGAGGCCACCTCTGGAGTACTGTGTCCAGTTCTGGGCTTCCCTGTTTAAGGGAAACAGGAAACTACTGAAGAAAGATCAGAGGAGGGCTACAAAGATGAGGGGACTGGAGCATCACTCTAAGAAGGAAAGGCTGAGAGCCCTGGTCTGTTTAGCCTGGAGAATAGAAGACAGAGGGATCTTATCAATGCTTATCAATATCTAAAGGGCAGGAGTCAAAAGGATAGGGCAAGACTTGTCAGTGGTGCCTGGTGACAGGACAAGGGACAATGGGCACAAACTGGGACAGAGGAAGCTTTGCCTGAACATGAGGAACTTCTTTACTTTGAGGGTGGCAGAGCACTGAACAGGCTGCCCAGAGAGGTTGTGGAGTCTCCTCCTCTGGAGATACTGAAAATCTACCTGGACACATTCCTGTGTAACCTGCCCTAGGTGAACCTGGTTTAGAAGGTGGATTGGACTAGATTATCTCCAGAGGTCCCTTCTAACTGCTACCATTCTGTGATTCATGTTTGATAGTAATAAAGAATGGAGAGTGTAAACTAAAATCCCAGAGAAACACAAATGATACCATTTGGTAATTGGCTTTGGTTTTTCATCTCTGTGTAGGTTTATTGCATGTAAGCTTCACTTGATTTCAAGGGTTCTGCTTTTATTTCTAACAGTAGCACTTTCCAGTTTCTACTGAATGATCCTCTGGAGACCTTGCACTATTAAAAAAAAAATAAAATACATGCAATCAACCAAATGCCTCACTTCATATGTTGAGGAATACTTCTACAGCAAAATGAAACAGATGCCATTTAATCCACCACACACAGGGAAGTGACAACTTGAGAAAGACAGTCTGGAGTAAGTCTCTTCTTTTGACTTTTCTTGATTTCCCAATGCAACCAATTATTTCCACTCCTTGCACACTGCATGGTCTTGTTTTTCAATTTTTTATGATTTCTTTTTCTTTACAATTTCCATTATGCCCTTAGGGGTGAAGGGACAAGTGTTTACTTTCTGCTGAGTTCACAGAATTGAACTGATATCACTATTACCATGAGCCATCCTATATTTATTGGGGAAAGGGCTCATGTTCAGTTCTCATGGCTGTTCTTCATCTTGTCTACACATTTGGCTCTAGACACAAGTTGCAGGGAGATGTCTGCTTTGTCAAGGGTGTAGTGGGTCTGTCTGAGCCGATTTTCCCCATACAGCCCTCAGGATGCAGTACTGGAAGCCAGAGGGGGTTGATAAAACACACCCTTGTTATGACTATCAGTGCCCACACAGCACCAAAGGTACGGAGGGGGCAAGATCTGGGAGGGGATACAACCTGGACAGCCGACCCAAGCTGACCAATAGGATATTCCATACCATATGACGTCAGCTCAACTATAAAGGGAGGAGGACGGGGGGGATGAGAGGGAAGACTTTTGTCCTCCGAGCAACCGGTACGCGTTCTGGAGCCCTGCTTCCCGGGACAGGCCCGATCCCGCCTGCGGATGGGAAGTAGAGAGTAACGGCTTTGCTGCTTTTGCTTCGCGCACGCGCGACCTTGCTTTCTCTGCTGTTTATTAAAACTGCTTCTTATCATAACCCACAGGTTTTCCTTTTCCATCTTACTCTCTCCCCGCTTGCCTTGCTGACGGAGGTTTTGGTGGGGGGCGGGGGGAGTGACAGAGGGACCAGGGGTGGGCACCAGGCACCCAGTCAAGGTAAACCCACCACAAGGGGCTATCCCTTTGAACTTACTAATCAAACCTGATTTTAATTCCCTGCGATGACAGGAGAACTCAGGGACAACAGTTACACTCTAACCTTACTGTAACTCATCCAGGTGGGTCCTCGGTGAATGCAGTCACTATAACAAGGTTAGTTAACTTGCTCCATCAGAACAAATGATTTTAAAGTCTTGTGGAAAGAAAAGTAAGCAAATAAGATAGAAAACACCCCATTTACATGCTAAAAAACCAAAACAAACTGCTTGTATCCCACCAATATAATCCCTTTGATCAGGCTAATTTTCATCATCTAATGTTTTTTTCTATGACCATTATAAGCAGTTATATTTATGCTGCACTATCAAACTGCTGATTTGTGAAGGTCATTTACAAAGGCCATGACTACACTATTTAATACACTAAAAATCCAGTTTCTCCGTATGTCCTACATGCATGAGTGCCTGCAACTCACTTATTACTGAAGCCAGGTCAGGTGAGTATTAGGACAGTGCATATTAGAAGATTCCTGGATCTCCTGACATGCTGGGAAGATTTAAAGAGTAACTAGGAATCACATCTTTTGTAGCAGCACCTCTTATTCACATTTTATTTATGGTAAAGTCAGTAAAGAAAGTAAAGTGTATGTGGAACTCTTCTATTTCTTATTTTCCCCCATTTCCATCCAAGCTAATTTACTACATATCCCAGCAGGAATTTTGGAGCCGCAAACATGTCCATGTATATTTAATAAAATGAAAGAAAGCCAAAGTAGATAAAAACCACCAAAACAAACAGAAAATGCTGCTCTCTCCTCAGTCCAGGCCCTATTTCTTGGCCCATCTGGTGCTTAAAGCCACCTTTACACTTCCACCAACCTGAGGCCATATGAACCTAGATTATATCCCTACTCAAAAATGAAGTTGAACAGCTCCAGACTGTGAAAGTTTAAACAAAATACTTCATCCCTGTCCTGCCAAAATAAAATGAAGCAGCAACAGGCCCTTTCTGTCAACACGACCCATTTATTTTATCACTAATGCACCACAAGTCAGCAGTTTCTCTTGTTTACATTAAAGCTGACATTCACCACAGCTTGATCACACCCAGCTTTGTGTTATGGTGGGACATACTCAGTGACACACAGCTGACCACATTAGTATTCATAGCAGCATGGACCACCACTAGTTGGTACCTTTATGACTGCAGCCAACTAGTCTTAAAATTAGCTTCCTTGTGCTCAAGTCAGAATTTAAATGAAGAATACAAAACTTGGCGGAGGCTGGAAAAATGCATCCAAAAAGCTGGGTAGGTATTTGGCCAGAGGATCCAGCCCTGACCTCCCAAACTGGCTAGTTTAAAACCAACTGCAGCAAAAGAAAAATATCTGTAGATTCTCATCAGAGCACATAGCTCACAACCAAAAGGCAATACTCTAAACTTACAATACCTCAAGCCTAAGCATACATGATACCAGAGTGATGAGCTTGCGACAGTATCACAGTGTCTAAATTTCGCTATTACCTTAACCCAAAAGTCTGACATCAACTCCCCTAGCTAGAATGCTAATATAGGCAGAAGCTAGTAGGCTGAGAGTTGGTCTTGCCTTTCTTTTCTCCCCTGATCAGGTGCATTCCTCCCTTTCTTCAGCAAACTGCTAGACATGATGTGACTGCTTTGCTATGAAGAAAGATAAAGGAGGAATTTTGTTCAGACCGTGGGCAGGGCGACTCTGTCACAGCCAGCACCATCTCACCTGGCAGTCTCCCTGGGACAGGTTCCGGTTTTCCAGCAGCCGGATTAATACCTCACACTCCACATTAAATACTCTCTCCCCTATCCACCACTCCAGGAAACCATTAGGCCTTTGACAAACACTTAATAGTAGCACAACTACAAAGAGTACAATAATACCAAAGAGAAGCATCAGTATCATGAAATATACAAGAGATGTGTGGCTAAATGTATTCTGATGTTTAACAATACAGTTGGTAGTGTAATTCTAAAAAGTCAGTAAGACACACCATAATACAAACTGAGGCACACAGAAATGCAAGTGGACCCTTTATGTCTGAGGCTGTAAGTACCAGCCAGGAAAAAAAAAAAAGATCTTTTTCTTGCAACTGTATCAGAAATCTCATGTATTAAAAAACTTTAGCACCAATTTACAATTTCCAGTCCTCTGTTCTAAACAGATTATCCCAGCCAGGATCTCTCCAGGTGCCCCTCCAGAGCACACAGTGCACCACGGAGCTCAGCTCGACAAGAGCAAAGAGAAAGTCAGGACTGACACTGTAAAGATGTTTTACACATGGTTGCAGCTCACACTTCGTTAGTGCCTGTTCCTAAATGACAGGTTTATCTGTTGCTTTGATGCGAGCTGGCTCATGCCTGCCTAACCACACCACAAGCAACCCAGCTAACCCAACAGCAGATAGGTTTCAAGAAATTCCACATTCCATGCAATTTACTTACCTGGTGAAAAATCCTACACTGCATAAACCTTTTAAAGGTGCCCACAGCAAATAGGATGTTTGATGAGATCTGTAACATTGCCAAGCAATCACTGATGGCTGACACCATTTTGAACATTTACACAAGCCTGTAACGAGCCCTCACACACTCGTCAGTGGGTCTGAAGGGATCCTCTCAGGGTGGGCAGTCGCAGGCAGAACAGCCTGCAGACATTTTCTTAGTGTGATTTATTGGCAGTTAACACCAACTTCAGATCAGTGATCAGAGTATGTGGTTGGGGAGAAGCATAAAAACACCCATGAACAGCTCTCCTCCCCCCTTCTAGTCTGAGCTTCTCCTGGATCAACCGCCAGCCATGGTGATAGATCCCATCCAACCTGTTGAGGCAATGGACAAGGCAGGCAGGGCGGCAATGGTTAAGGTGTCACCCACCACTCTCTCCTTACTGGTTTTCAGTTGCCACTCCACGTCTCAGTGTCTCCAACCCAGCAATGCACCTACAGCTGCCATCCCTCAAGGAGGTGGGGTCCTCACCCTGGCATGGCGAACCCACAGCCACCATCCCTCAGAGGATACCTCCTCTGGCACAGGTCACCTTCTCCCAAGATCTGCCATTCCCATATCATGATGTCTCCAGCCCTTCACAGCTACCACTCTTACTGAGACACTGAGATGCTGATGGTTGTGGGCTGCCCATACCGGTTAGAACCAGCTGGCACTGGTGCAGGGCAGGTGACTGTGTCCCAGCCAGGGCAGCCTGCTGCACAAACAGCACCCTCCATGCAGGGACAAGCTGCTCTGAATACACAGCTTAAAAGTGTTAAACTCTTCAAAAAAAGTAATCTTAGTCTACCCTTGCTCTTACCCAACTGGTTAAGTCAAAATACTGAAATAATATTGAGGTAGAACAGCACTAATACTTTAGCAGTCTTTGACACGGAATTGTGGAAAATCCGCTCATGATTTCCTTTGAATTTATCTGTTCTAGATTTGGGATTTTTTTCCTCCCTGCAGATTTCTGTTTGTTTTAGCATATCTACTAGAAAGGGGCTGCAATTGTTATGCAAGTTGTTACATTCAGGTTTCTTTTTATAGCTGCTTTTGTTTCAAAGGCTTGCAAAACTTGCCTTAAAAATATACGTACTGAAAACAAATTAACATTTTCTGCAGGTTTCAAATATCTGTATGAAGGAGAGTTAAAAAGAAAAATTAATTATGTATTAAAGCCTAATTTCTGATACCCTACTTTAAGTTAGTTGAAGATTATAATGGAGGAGTTAGTCCAGACAATGTAGTTTCAAACACAGAAGTATCATTGGTTTTAATAATATACTTTCCCCCCCAAATAAAGTATATTTTGGGCACGGAGACACACACAGATCCTGCTTTTCCAAAGAAGCTTCTTTATGACCACATTGAGTTGCATCATCGATGTCCTGCTTTGGCCTTCAAAGCTCCAGCCTCAGACCACTGCTGAGCTGCAGGCACAGGCTTTGTGTTATGATGCTGTAACTACCCAGAACTTGAAGCTGAGGAGGTGAAGGTGGTGGCAGGCAAGACATCCCAGCCAGAGATGGCATATAGGCAAATAAGCTGGGTTTGTATCACAAAGGCCTAGTTCTTCACTAACATTAGCCATACGAGTTTTGATTTCTGGCCAACTCTAGAGTTGGTATCACAACTGCCTTTTTAAAAATCAAAATAACTTGCACTTGCAGTCACTTATATTGGGATTTCTTTTCAAATACAGTAAAAGCACAGAGGAGGCGTCTGCACTGAAATTCTTCCATTACTGTCATGTGACTGTAGCGAGAGAACATTTTTCACCTCTGAACTACAATACTTCTACCATATTCTTTAATGATGTGGCTAGTAGTAACTAGCAAAGAGGATTCTGAAACGAGTTATTCCTACAGCTACTGGATATGATAAAACCACTCAAAAAAAAAAATCAAGAACCTCCTTGGTATTTTATCATTCAAGACAGAAGATTCCATATTACCATTACAAATGCAATGTTCTGAAGACAGTGCTGGTTTTAACAGTTCTGCACATCAAATTTCACCAGAAGTTTTGGAAAACAAGACCTGTTTTTTTCCTCAGTTATGTTTTTCTAGGAGTAAAAGACTTCATGGCTCAAACACTGCATGACAGAGTCCTTATAACATCCATAGATTTTGTGATTATTGGGATGTTTATTCCATGAATTGCACTGGTTTAATCAGAGAGCAAGGTTTGAGAATGAGCAGCAATGCAGGGACAGACAACTTCTATTAGCCTAATATCCCATTTCTTGACTGAAGAATTCAAATGGAGAACAGCCATGCCCCACACAGGCATCCATACATCTCTGGAGAACAGCAACTCCTCTCTCAATAAACAGTCAATACAACACAAGTGTTAGGAGATAACCCCTAAGCTTTCTGAGCTACTGAGAGTCTACATCTTAATTTAGGCTTGATTTCAGAACTGCTGCTTCCATAAGCTGAAAAGTCTAGAAAAGTGGAAACAAAGCATTGTTGGTTGAGTAAGAGCTCACAGAAAAGACAAAGCAGAGCTACTAAGCATCCTAAGGGAACCAATGAGGTGTCTGACAGAACCAGAATATATAGAACTGTAAACTAGAGTAAAAAATTCAAGTATGCTGCTTTAATGTACTCTTCTTTCAAGCTTAGTCTCCCTGCTAATAAAAAACCAAACATCTAGGACAACCATCCATCCACAGTATCCACAAGTGAAGAGAGACTCCTAAGGAGGCAAAAATGCACAAAGAACTCAGGAGACCTGGTGCAGAAAATCAGCTGATACCAAGGGTAGATCTCAGGTTCTCATCAGGTTCTGAATCACATTTTCCAGTTTCCATAGACAGCACAGGAACACTAAGCTCCTATTCACCTAAATGACATGTAGTGTTAGTAAAAGAGTAACTGCTCTTCTCTGCACACACTGTAGCAGATCAAAGAGTGGAAGACCTGTACAGACCCAACATATAAAAAAAGCTCGTGATTGAGGAGATTTATACTAAAGTGAAGTTTTATAAACATAAATCACAAACAGGGAGAAGCTGATGGTCCAGACAGTAATGCTTAGGCATTTCACAGAAGTACAAGTAGACAACCAAGTAGGAATCTGCCTGTCTTCACCACTTATGTCTTTTCCCCCTTGTCCTTTTCTTCCCTTGTCATAGACAGATGTCCAATCAGACTAGATAATAAAGGTGCCTTGCTGGGTAAATCTCAGCTGCTTGCATAGAATCATAAGGTAACTCCAGGGCTACAAACTTGATGTACAATGAAAAAAGACCCTGGAGTCAAAGCCAAGCAGCTGACTTGACAGTTTTCAAAATAACATAAATAATGCTGTACTTCAGCCATTCTCGTCAGTCACAGAAAGGATGTCAAAGCTCTGCAGCAATGCTGATCAGAGAGAGATTTTACATTTGTACATACATTGGTAACCAGCAGATCTTCAAAGTGCAACACCTTGTTCAGAGACTGCCACATATTTGTCCTTTCAGAGCCACAATACACAGAAGATGTGCCAGAGCACTTGCAATAAGAAATCAAGGCTTACAGAAGTATACATTTAGGAAATGAGTATTTTTTTAAGCACAATTTTTGAAAACTAAAGGAATTAAAAAACAGTCAATATCATAAGGAAAAGTCACTGAATACAAGGAAGATTTTTTAATATTTAGGAGCCCAACTATAAAAAAAAATGCCTTTAATTCCAGAGTTTAATTTCACAGAATTAATGTCACATATGATTGATCTAATGAATTACTAAGCAGCAGAAAGGCATGATCACTACAATGAAAGGAAAAGCAGAAGTATCATTTAGTCTAGCAAGTTGCACAAAGCTGTACATTCAAAACCTTACAGATCAATGGAATGCTTCATACAGAAGTTTATTAATAGACAAGAAATAAGAGTCTTGTAACTTCTTATCAGTTGATAAGGTATGTAAGTTGCCAATAATATCCACGATTTTCCTTCAGTGCTCTACTCCATTTGTGTTATCAATACCAAGCCTCATTCTAGCTTCTCTTACCATGAAACTCCATACAAAATTTAGATTTGTAACCCTGGTGCCCCCATCCCATACTTAGTCATAACCTAAGTATAAATCAAATAAGCCAAACCGCCCAGACCTGCAGGGCCTGCTATGTGATCCATGAATAAGTTTAATTCTTTCTGATGCTGTTCATATTCCTAAATCTAATCTTATCCTGGAGAAAAACAGACCATTCTTTTCTTCTGACACAACAAGCTTACAGACACTGAAAGATCTACCAGTAAAACTCTTCAGTTCTCCTCCCAAATCTTAAACTCACACCTAATCCTACAGGGAACAGTTGACAAGATATCCATAACTCTTCTCAAGCAAAGCAGATCTCCCTAGAAAAATAATCACAGTTTTGGTTATTCCTCCTTACCGTCCATGCTCTTCTAAAGCTTTCTTCACTCCATCTGTACCTTGTTTCCAAACCTAGAATACCGAGGTCAATTTCCTTCCCCAGGCTCAGGAGATGGTTAGTTTCTTTAGGCAGCTCAACTTTAAAGAAAAAGTATTCCCCCTGTAGGTAGAAGGGTTATTGCAGAACAATTTCAAAATTGTTAGAGCAATGTTCTGACAAGAAAAGGAAAATTCCATTCACACATCAAAGAAATAACTGTGTTATTTGGATGCTATTTCTTTTTTACAAAACAATCAGATGAATAGTCCTGCAAATATAGGAGTAAAATTATTAGAGTGTGAAACACTCAAGTTCTGTATTCTTTGATATGTAACTATTGACTCTTGTATATACAGCTCACACAATGCAGTCTCTAGCTGTTTTTAAGATCAAGCACACATGCATTAGAAAAATAAGCTTCAATTTTGCATTAAAATATTGCGTAAATTAGCCATTTCTGTACATCAGGTTTAAAGGCATTCATTTTTATATATAAATAGCAGTAAGGCTATTAGTCAGATGTTCCATCTTTCCATTGGGTTCCTTCAACACAGCAGACGACTTCCTTCACTATATATTCTAATAATTACCAAGGCAGAGGGGTTTTGGTTTTGTTTTTTTAAAGCCAGCTTTTTACATCAAGCTGTCAGCTATGACATAAAACTTGTGCACTTGACCAAAGGCAATGCACAATACTGCAAGAAATGAAGTCATTAATACAGGATGGCATGACTTTTTGGCTTTTTCATAATTAAGTTGTTAAAATGGTAGGAAGAGGCTACACAGAAGGAGCAAACAGATGCAGTTTCACAGGATGAGGCTGTCACACAGGTATTTTACAGCTATTCAGTTTGGAAGATATAGACTACATACGTGATTTCTTTTTTTTCCAATTTAACACTCCTTTTTCTTTTTGCCTCTCCATACAAGAGCCAGAAGGATTTAACACAAGCTAAAACATCAACAGTTCCCTCCTCCCAACTAATGGAGTAGCAGCCTAAGAGTTACTTGAAATGACATCTTTAAAAGTCAAGAACTAATGTAAACAATGCCCAAAAGTAACTAAAATCCTATTTCACACAAGAAAAAAAAGTAGCGTTTTGACACTTCTGGAACAGAAATCAGAACTGTGAAGTCATTACTGAATTTCTATAATAAACATGTTGTTAACTATTCAAGCCATCAATACACAGGAATACAAAAGCTGTACTGAGGAATTGTTGCCATCAACTCCTAGAGGCAGCAGATTAGGATCATGGTTTGCAATACCAGAGTGGTTTCTGACTGCAACAGAAACTAAATTTAGATCCAGTTACATAAAAATTACTAATAGCCTTAATACTTTTAATCAGCATAAGAGGTTTAGAGATACACAAATGATTTAAAGTCTGTTGACTAGTTTTATACTGCGTTTGCAATATTGTGCATTAGTAAAATCAGGGAGATTATGAAAGAAACACTGAAGCATAATAAAATTACATAAAACATGAAAAGCAGGCTATACGGAGTGGTTCCAAACTTCAATACTAACAGAAGTTTTACCTAAATACATGTAGCAGAATATCATTTCTTTATAGATTCCTGCAGCATGAGGGCTAATCTGCCCAGGTAACGCAACACAAGTACAGAAAACAGGCTGGACTCTTTATAAATGTTGTATTAACTCACATGATCCTACAAAGGGCAAAAAATAAAACACTATCTTGATGCTGCTGCCCACTGTGGATGCAACAGCACAGTGCACTCTGGCAGGCTTTCAAATGCCAGGGCTGGCACGCTGATGTGCAATATGCTCTGCCAGCTGCGCAACTCCTCCAGGAGCTGCAAAATGGCAAAAAAAAATTTCTCTGATTATTTTTATGGACAGTTCATTATTATGGCTTGCAGAGCACCTGCCAGTAATTAACATCATGTTAAGGGTTTTCCTCCATAGCAGCTAAACAAGATCCCTGAAAACAACAGAAGACAGAACAACACTGTCCTAATACAAATTATTACTTGGATAAGCTGTAACTGTTGTCCCAGGCATTTGGTAAACCCTCAAGATAGGTGGCAATGCTGTATGCCTCATCTCCCACTTTTTGATGTAATCTATACTATGAAAACATTTTCAGGTTCACATCTTGAAGCACATGCAACAGGCCTGTTAGCTAAGTGTAGGTAGAGGGTTTTTTTTAAACTTTAATAGCTCATGGCACAATGTCATCAGAAAGTCTTCCTTAAAAGCCTGTTTGTCACTATGTACTAGTAGCATGGCTGACAGTCCTACTGAGTTTTAGTGATGACCAAGTTTCATCTATGTTCCATCTTTTCTTTCAAGGATCTATCAAAATCCTCTTGTAGAATTTTTTTTTCTATACAATTTGAGTGTCATCACTGATAAAGACATTACCTACCCTCCTAAGAATTATTTTTAAGAAACACTGGTAATGACAGGTGAGATGAGCATACTATAAAATGTATCCAGATGGATTTAAGTGAGAAAAAACAACAAACTTTGAAGCAATTCATGTACAACATACCTTAAGGCAAGTATTATCACATAACTGGCCAATTGTTCTTTCTACAAAAATATAAAGATCTGGAGAGAAAGCTGTAGTTTCTCCAGATTAGATTAATGGCAATAGTTTTACATTAAACTATGACTTTAGACAAAACCCAATAAAATGCTAGCTTTCAACTTCTAAACTATTAATTTTTTCTTCACAGGAACTCATTCTCAGTAATCTAAGCTGGCTCACTCAGTTCCTGATTTTCATAGCTGTAAACTGGTCTAGAGAATGTCTCTTTTAGAACTAGTGAGACAACTAAACCAGACTCTTTGCAGACAAAGAAACACAGTTAAGTGGTAACTCTAAGAAGGTATCAATGAAACAGTTTGAGAAACTGATCACTCCAAGTGTTGGTGCATGAACAGTTGCATTGCCAAGATTTCATTCCTCACAACTGACACCTAAATATCCCTATTAACTATGGCTGCATCTAAAAAACCCTTTAATATATTGGAGATTGAATAGTTATGTATCTGCAAAAGTTCTGACATTGTTACTTGACATTAAGTATTATGCTGTATTTTCTGCATCTTAAATACCAGCAAAGGCACCACAGCCACTACCACAAGATGAACTCCTCCCACTGGTCTCCCCATGTAACTTTCCAAAGTCAATTTTACAAAAACTGATAGCAACCTTGGGCTGAGTTGGAGAGAAAGTCTGTGGGTTTTTTTCCTCTTTAACTCGTACTACTATCATCACAAATTTATTTAGAAGTGTTAGTCAAAAATATCTTTTAGAGAAGTTTTTAGCACATAGAAAAACTGCACTGAAAATAGGAAAAATTAAGAAAAGCCTCCACAACTGAAGTCATGCATTCACTTGTTATGAATATTTCCAAATACCAGATTGCAGTTACAAACTATTTTTTGGCAGATGCTTAGCTCATTATCATTCAGCTGTTGAACCACAGATCCAGCTTGCATCACCTAAGAGGATTATACAACAGGCAGGTTATTACTGCTTAAAGCTCATACACCAAAGTTGCTTCTTCATAACATTGAGTTTCTATGGATCCTTCCTTTCCAGGAAAAGAGCTATATGGCTTATTGGAAGTTCTACTAAAAAATGAAGTCTTTTTTTACTTTTTAAAGAGGCAATATATAACCTATCAAGAAGACTAAATTTTAAAGTACACTGCATGAAACAATCTAGTTCTTCCATATCTTCACCTCCTGTATTTATCAAACCTCCATACTCTAAATATGCATAAGAAAACACACTTGTCAATTAACAGATATTTTAAATACCACTTCCATATTCCTTTTCTACCAATGTGAGCAAGCATTACTGAGCTGAAAGGAGTGATCCATTCAACTACCACTAAACTTAAACTACTCTTCAGAATTTCTCTGCCAGAAACGTTATGATACCATTTAGGACAAGGAATTAAGAATTTTACTGGTGTATTTAAAGTATTAAGATCAATCTGAAACACTCTTTCATCCCTTGGTCAAGCAGTGGGACGTACACTAACAGTTCACAATATACTGCTTTTCATGCAGGGAAGATGTAATTTTACACCATCCAAAACATTCAATGAAATTTCTGCCTTGCTGGCAAACTTCACTGAAGATGATTTTCTACGAAAGTCTGTGCTACTATAATGAAAGCTTTCATCTTCACTGGAAGGAATAAAAGTGTTTTTTTTCCATCGGGCTGAATTTGAATCAATATGTTAAAAACCCCAAGTGATAGACAGGTTTACGATCACGTTATCTTGTCTTCATTCCCTTCCTAAAAATGGCACTATTTTTAGTTTGATTACCTAAGTGTGTTTGTTATTGGTGAACTCCATGCAGGCGTGTGAGGGCACGTGCCATCTCTGCCCACCCTACACCCTCAAGAGTCCTCAGGCCAATATGCACATGTAACTCACCTTATAAAAGTTCATTAGTATCAGTAACAGTAATGTCATACTATTCAACAACAAGCCTTCAGTATCAGATTTACACAGCACTGCTACAAAATAGCTAAAAAACAGTATTTCTATGAAGTTCTGGTTGCCAATAAAATGGAAAATAAACATTTTTCTACACTGTTAAAACAAGAAACAACAAAAAAAGCATTGAGCCATTCAGTCATTCCTAATCAATAAAATACATTCTCACTCAGCATTACATTTAAGTTTTTTACATTTTAATATATCATCCTAGCAGCTGTTGCTTTTTCTTTCTGTTGGCATTTTTTTTAAACATAACATTGTCTTTTTTCTATTTAAAATAGTAACTTAAAACTGAATAAATAGTCTGTAGATCAAATAGAAAACTATTTGTCAAGAATAAATTGCAAAATAAATTATCTTTCCATTGATAGCCCACAAGGGGTTTTTTCTGCCACTTTTAAATAAGGTTTTAATTTAAACATACACAGAGAGGACATATCACATTGCTGTTGGATGTAAAAACAAACAAGCAACCTTACACTGACAAAGCTGGTGGTTCACATGTGGACAGGGGAAGAAAGGATTAAATAAACTCTTGAGAGGCCAGTTGTTTGCACAAGTTAACTTCTGAAAAGTTAAGGTGCCCAAAAATGTGCTCATCTTCACTTGAAGGGTAAGACCAATTCCCAGCATTAGCAGATACAATAAGTCCCACTGTCAACTAGAATGAAAAGCAGCACAAAACTTGCAACTAGAATGAAACACGGCACAAAAGCATTGTTTATTTACATCTCATGAACTCATATTTCAAGATAAAGATCTTCCTGAACTTGGCTTACGGCACGTTGAACAAACAGCAGTGCATGGATAAAGGCTTCAGACCTTCAAAATATTAAAATCAGAACTCAGAAGTGATTTAATAGTTGGATTAATTTTGCAAAAGCTAGAAGTTACAAATTCTGTAAGTTTGTACAGGAGTTACTCTAAAGCACACAATTAGTGGATTTTAAACTGCTTGACAATATTATCCAGTCTTCTTAGAATATCTTTCCAAAGTGATTTTTTGATCCTGCAGATTAATACTTTATATAGAATATGAAATGCTGTTCTGAAACAAATCAGTAACATGGAGCAGATACAACATTGAGAGGCTGCCAGATAAACACTTGGGAGAACATTTTGGTAATCTAGCTTTAAGTGGGCTACTGAAAATGTACTTTAGCTCCATTTCAAAAAGAAAAGAAAAAACAAAGACTCAAGACTGTCCCCTAAATCAAAGTTATTTAAGAAAACCAAACAAAACAACCAATCACACAAAACCAAAAAAAAAACAAGAACTAAACCAAAGAAAGACAGTTTCCTATTGAATATTATTTTAGAGCAGAAGAATGACTTTATATATTTTGTACTCTTCGGCAGGGAACCTATGAAACCAAAATATGTCCTGACAAATTGAACCTTTCCTGAGAAGGGTTCACAGTAGTAAACTCATTTATAATGTGTTATGTGGGAGACAGCAAGTCCTAACAGTTTGAAAGTCAACAACATGGAATGTACCAACAGATTTATAAAGAATGACAGTAGCAGTTATTTACATGTTCAGGGTAGTTAATTGCTCTTTATGAATTAGGTTTCCCCTGTATAAATTAGAAAATTACAAAAAGTCAAAACTGGGAGAACCCCCCACTGTCTTTAAAAGTTCAAGTAAAAATATCTTTGCAGCACTTTCCTTAGACAATAGCGTACTGCT
Organism: Brachypteracias leptosomus; assembly: GCA_013401335.1. Lineage (NCBI taxonomy): Eukaryota > Metazoa > Chordata > Aves > Coraciiformes > Brachypteraciidae > Brachypteracias > Brachypteracias leptosomus. The sequence continues at coordinate 124,582 of VYZX01011412.1, forward strand.
CATATAAAAGGTCTCGTATCCTATAGAAGTCCTGACAGAGACAGCCTTCCAATCCAATGCGCCCTGTTTCCGTCTGAAACAAAACATGTTTCAATTTATTAGCTTTACACTAACAAGAGAAACATTTTTAAATTTAGAGTACTATTTACCAGAGTTTAAGACACAGAATACCTACCCTGCGAACAGCCACCAGATTGTTGCACACAAGCACTCCCCCTACAAATTCAGCTTGTATACCTTCTCGCAGGAGAACCTGCTTGAAGTCAGACAGTCGTGGCTCGTTCATAAACACAGACTGGTGTCCAAGAACCTTTAAAACACAAAATTTAATATTTCTGCTACTTCATGTGCTCCAAAATTCTCCTCAGCATTGTGTTGTCAGTGTGACTACACATGAGAAGACTGGTTCTATTTCTGTTCACCTGCAGCATATGCCATTCCTAGGATAGGAAAGCCTTAGAAGTTCTGTCAAGTAAAAGTCTCCTTTGCTCACATATTGAAGACAAATGGAAAGCTGTCATTGCAGATTCCTATTCCAAGTCATGCTATGCCCAAGGACAGAGCTGCAGTAAGCTGTACTGCTCATCAGTACACACTTCTATGATGGTGGTCATGAATATGAACAAACTTCAGAAACCTCCACATTTATCCAGCTCCTAGAACAGATTACACTTAGGACTGTGCAACAGTTCTTAAAAATAAATTCTAGGATTAGAAGGCATTGTAACCATTCAATAAAAAAATAAAATAATATCTACTCACATGTAAAGTATTTTAATTTTAAAGACAAATTTATAGAAGAGATTACCTTAAACTCTCAAATCACTACTATAGAAGAGATGTATAAATTTCAAAGGTCTGTTTCTCAAATATATTAAGTATTGTCCACAGCATCAACAAAACATAATAAAATCCAAGAATGACTAAATGCCAACTAATTTCCAAATCTGCAAGTACTAACTACAAATACGAATCACATTAATTAAATCTTATCTTCATGAATAGATGGTATTATATGCTAGGCATTGTTAGTGGATCCAAGAGATCATCCTTGCTGAAAAGCATAACATCTGAACAAAGAACAGTACCAGGTTAGCAAAGAAAACCAAACATGAAAATCCAGTTTCAGTTAGGCTTTCATTTGCATAAGATCACAGTATTAACCAATAAGCACTAGAAAAATGCAAATGAATAGATGTTCAAAAAGAAATTCCAGATCAGCAAGTTTCTGTACCTCATGAGGTGGCAGAGGTTCCAAAGTGGGAATGATCTCACTCTCCTCACATATCTCCTTGTCATCATCACCAAAGAGACTTTTCATGGCCTTCTGTTGTGCAATGACACTAGAGTCTGAAGAAGGCATATCCACTTGCATCTCTAAGTCTTCATCTTCTCTCAGTTCTCCCTCTTCCAAAATAACTCCTGTATCCACTTTTGAAACCCGCATGTCCAGAACACCATCTATCCAGGCCAGCTCTGCATCCTTGGCTTTACAGAACTGAAGGGAGCTGACAAGAGAATCTTTTAACCTGACCTGAGTCACACAAAAATGAAAGTACTATTAGTTTGATGAGAAACAGTGAATTCTTACTTCAAGCTTTGAAAGAGTGGCAGTTTTCCTTTCACTGTCTCTCCACATAGGTTTGATTCTACTCTTTTGGAGAGGGAAAGGAAGAAATTGGTATCACCGAGGCAAGATGTTCTACACTTTCAAAATAGCATTTGCGTAACTCACCACTACTCGAACAGCAGCAGAAATCAGTATCTTTGTCACAATTAAAATAAAAAGGAATATATACGACTTTAAACTTGAATTAAACTGAGAGCAATCAATTCATTTTAAATTATCAGAAACCTTTTTTTGCAGCCAAGGAGTTCCTCAGTCTTAGTAAATTTAAGGAAAGTTTCTATATATACACATTTAGGTTACTGAACAGCAGTTCCAAATTTCAACTCTCAAGAAAATATTTATTGTAAGAAAGGATGTTGTAAATATCAGATTTTAAATTGACCAAAACATTACCTTACCCTGATTCCTCTGGTGCACTCCAGGACTTTAACCCACTAAATAAAGCCCTACTCTGAAAGACTCTTATCCACAGGAGATTGTGCATGATCCCCACAGTGAATAACCTCACTTTCCAAGAATCATCACAAACTTTTTTCTTGGAGGATAAGGGTGTCTTTATAGATTTATCTTTAACATTAACTTGCTCCTAACTTCACATTTTCTTTCTTAGGTATTATTTAGGTACAAAGGGGTTTTTTTTCCCCCCTCTTTGCTCTAAGACTCTCCCTTCAGATTCCAAAAAGAATCCTGAATTGCAAGTAGTGTAGAGGGATAATCTAAAACAGGTATTATAAATCTATTAAGACTTGAGTAAAGCAAACTGATGTTCCCCTGGACAGGAACCTTGCCTTTTGCACTGCAGGTAGAAACACTGATCTCATGTTTAAGCTTTTAAACACTTTATAGGAATAAGACGCATCAGGAGAATGCTTACCTAGAAGACACTAAAATGCTACAAGAACATCTCAATCACAGAAAACCAAGCATACACACAGTTAGTATTGTCTCTCCTCTCCCAAAGAGGAGAGCACCAAATCAGAGTCTGCTAATACAGCTCTACTACAATTCACAGTACTGACACCACTAAAACTCCAGTACCTTACCTGGTAAATGTGAGTTTCGCTGGTTGCATCTACAGTCTCATGCAATTTCGGCATGTAAACTTTAATATCTTTTCCACCAAAAGCTCTGCAACATTCTGCAAGGTCCTGACTGGCCTCAGGTGGTCCATGGACAATAACCAGTTGTCTTGGTTTCATTTGGTTAATAATTTTTTTAATTGAGTCACCATCTGAGCGTCCTTCATAGTCAATATATGTAACTCTGGCTCTAGTTTGATTCAAAAACCCAAAAATAATATTTTTCAGTTTAAAAGATTTCATTTAAAATGGAAGATACTTTGAAATTATTCTACATCAGCAAAGGCTATCAGTACATGTATATTATGGATCATTAAAACATAGAATTGTCAAATATCACGTGTATGTATTAACACTATAAATTCCCCAAATTGACTTAGATAGTTATTCAAATATGCTTATCTTATGTTTTAGATAACTTCTTCTTTTAACAAAATGTATATACATTTAAGTACCTATACTAAAATCCTCTTGTATTGTTTGTTCTTCCTCTTTCACTTGTTTCCGTCAAGAAAGAGAATTAACAGCAAGTTTCTTAAGCGGGGGGAACCATAAAGCTTTTCCATGCTCCCAGAAAGACTAGTAAAAAACTAACTGAAATAGCTTGGGGGAAAAAAAAAAGAAACCAAACCCAAGAGCAAGCCCTTTACCGAATCTGCACTGTACCCATACCACCATTCCAGCAGGACTGAAAAGAACAGCAAAGCCACTAACTTAATTTCCATGGATTCTGTTGCAGAAACGCATTTGGTAGGAACATCTGATAAATCCTGATCCATAGGCTCTTCTCCATTTGTCAAACCAGATTCTAATTTGCTCTTTTCTTCTTCTGTTGCTTGAAGCTCTGGAACTAGAAAATCCTCAGGTCTAAAGAATAAAAGGGATTTTGCTTTTAGTAGTCCTACAGTAAAACCAAAGCACTATATAATATAAAACCAATGCTGTTACTACCGAGGTGTCTTATAATTATTGCCAATTACACTTCTTTCAATATTTCCATTTTTGAACGGAGATCATTTGGAAAATACCACCTTCCTATCTTAAAAAGGAACTTTGATATCCCAAGAAATACTAGCAAACTGCAGTCTTCTAGCAAGTATTCGTTAATGCAAATAGGACAAGTGTCACTGGATTTTTCTAGGATTAACAGTGTTCTTCCCCTCACTATAAATTTATCAAAAATATGTGTAATTTACAAAAAAGTTAAAAAATCTTGTAATAGCAAAAAAAAGCCTGGAGTAGAAATACATCCTAAGAGGTGAAATCACAAGCCAAGAATCAGCACTCTGCAGCTCCAATCCTATCATAACCTTCCTGTGAGACTCAGCACAAACTGTCCTAACTGTTCAAAAGTTACTGCAGTTGGAAGAGTATATAACAGTGCTTCAAAAGAGACAAAATTATAATATTTTTATTATCTCTATTTTAAAATTATTTCATAGCTACTACATGCATTACTAACACATACTTTATAATCTCGCCATATTCATCCCATTTAATTCTTTCTTCAGGGGCTGGAAACATTGGATAAGATTTTTTTGCCTGTTTGAAGAAGCTTCCTTTCCGGCTACCTTCTCCTTTCATCATCAAATCATGTTTGGTCTTATGTACAGTTGGCTGATCAATATCCTCTTCAGCATCACTCTCATCACTGGAATCAATATCTGCTCTAAAATGATATTCCAAAAAAAAAAAAAGCATCTTTTTTCTTCAGGTTTAACATTACATAAACACACTGACTGGAAAATAGCAGATGACATAACACTAGCCAAGCACAAGGGAAGTTTATATACATGAGAAGGAGCTCACAGTCAAAACAGCAAATGACACAGGTTTATCATAACAGATTAATGACAACCACCCTTGATTCCTTGGTGCCCTCAGACAAGTCTACCAGAACTATGATTTTAATTTATCCCCATAAGTTGTTGAGTAGTAGAATGGCCACACAGAAATCCCAAGTCTGACCATAACAGCAGAAAGCAAGAACAGCCAATACTTACTCTTTAGACTGTTCTAACTTCTTAGCTGCTTCTTTTTTTTGCTTCTCCTTTTCTAGGTATTCTTCGAGTTCTTTTCCTTCCAACTTGACACGTCTTTTCAACTGCAGATAGAATTAAAATTAATACTACTGTGAATGGCTGACAGGATTTTAATACTTTTCCTACATGCTGCTGACAAGAATATTTGTATTTAAGTACCAAGGGCAAGTACAACTTGTATGTCACATACAAGACAAGATTATCCAAACATGTGGCACCTTGGCAGGGCAATTACAACAACATTGTCAACTAGTAAAGTCTACTTTAACAGAAAATCATTTCTAAAATCAATTAGCTTTACAAAAATTTTTTAAAGCATCTTCAGGAAACCTCTCTCCAATAAGTGAAGGCTCTTGAGATGAGCAGTGGTTCTTTTTTTTTTTTTTCAACTTTTCCGTCACTAACATCAAACCAGAAGAACCTGGCAAAGTCATATTAGCAGGCAAAACAATGCTAAGTTTTGCTTCTTGTTTTCTGAAAAACAAATTAGAGTACATCTCACCGAGTAATACTAAATTCCAGTAGTAACTAACTCAATGCTTCCAATCCAAACTAAAATAAAGCTGCGTCATCAGGATTGACATTATCACTGTGATCACGGGGGACTCCCTTAAACTAACAATGTTTACCAGAGAGAAGTAGACACAGGTATATGAATCACTGAAAATAATTTGAAAGCCTGAATAAAAATTGTGTTCTAATTCCTAGCTTTCGCTTATCTTTCCAATTCTCGTTGGAAATATTGTACTAATTTTACTAGATTCTCTCTTCATCCAAACCCGAGGTATTTTCCAGCAAGAATAATCCATCACATAGTGATCTGAACATCAGCTGCAAGCAGAATTGTTTTTACTATAACAAAAACAAAGGAAAGTGTTGTCTAAACATTTAAAAGCAACTTCATGCTCACCTCTGTGGATATTAGTTTTGCTACACCACCAAAAAGTATTTTGCTATTTCTAGTATGAGACCTGTTTTTATGAAAGTTTATCCACAAGTGGTTAAATGTGCAAGATACTAATTTCAGATTTCCCAGAAAGCATTGTCAGAAGCATTTTCAGCAGATAAAAAGGAAACTTAAGTTCAGTTTTGCTCATAGTCCTCCAACTGGCCCACAATAAAAACCCCAAACCTTTGAGATATACAGACAACTCTTACCTCAATATCTATCACTTTTTCAGAAGGGTTATCAATCAGGAATCGCGCTAATGTTCCAGGTGTAGTGCGGTAAGTTAAAATTATAGAGTTTTTGGAATCCTGGCACCACTGAATGAAAAGATCTCTAGAAAACCCACACTCTAAGTCAGGCTGACTGGCAAGAACAACTTTTGGACTAGGCACTCGAGCCAGATCAGACAGACTATGACATAAGGAGAGATGGCGGAACTGAAAAGGATTGTTTCTCTTGTCTTCAAAGCACCTCATCAACTTGTCACTCATCCATTCAACCTAAAACATGTATTAAGAGAAAGTTATCTATAAGAATACAAGTTCTACAATAATGTACAAACCTGATACGAAATACAGGATGCAATGTGCATGTGATTACATCAATGTGCCTCAGCAAATGTAGAAACAATGCTGACCACAAACACAGGAATTAGTACTTTAAGTTGTCTTTTTTAACAGCTGTAAGGTATGCCAACAAGTCTTGCAAAAAGAACAAAAATGACTATCAAGAAACACACCTATAGCCATGGCTGGGCTCTGTGTTACTTGACTGAAAGATGACACAAACGTGCACTATAGAATAAAGACAACACTCAGTGTTTATCCATTTCTTACTTTTAAAAAGAAAACCAAAATGTTTTTGCATACATGTTCCATTACCCACTTCATAACTGCATTTTAAAATCAAAACAAACCTGTGATTTAGAGAACTCCACTACATTGTAGCTGACATTATTTAAAAGTGCTAGAGAGTAGACTCCTAATCCTGCATCTTTTGTTCTCCAGATCTGATCAAGAAGTTGAGCAAGTTCCAGAACTCTGCCTGCTGTATCCACGGCTATTAATACATTTCCATCACCTCGTAATGTCTCCAAAACATTAGCTAAGAAGAATTAAAAACAAAACAAAAATCTATTTATACTCTGAACCAAAATTAGAATGACTATGGCTTGGGTTTTTTTTCCCCTGTTTGTTGTAATTACCCTGACGACCATAATCAAAAGCAAATTAAACACAGAAGTTAAACTTCAAAAGAGATTCAAAACCACATTTCCAAAATTAAAGGGAGCTAGAGTTCTGTCAGTAGCTCTGAAGGTCACACTGCCTTGATACTACTTTTTCTTTAGAAAAAGCTGTAAACAATAAAATGGAGTTTAAAAAGATGTGCTGAGGAAGATTGTTTATAGATCTCTGAAGAGATTAATTGATACTGAGTAAAATGAACCGTTTTCAAAGGCAGCTCGTTGTTTTCAGTAAAATGTTTAACCCACAGAATTAGTACCATCAGAAAAGAGTAATTCAAAATGTTAAAATTTAATAAAGGTTCTTAATTTGGATGCTGATTAATCTCTCATAAAAAACCAATTCACAGTGGCTAGTAAGTCACACTACTGCTATTTTCAAGCCCAAACAGAATACATACTCAGTAGCTGTTCATCCCTTTGCTTCCTCCTGGGTTGTACATAAGTGGCATTAAATGAATCTGTAATAAGCAATGAAGGCCTGCTCAACATTTCCAAGGAACATCCATTCAGATGGCTGTGGAAAAAAGGTGAAATCTCACTTTCTGCATATCTATTTTATAAGAAAAAAAGACAGCTAGCTTCCAGATGTTTGCATGTATAGAAATCAATCTACTCAGTAGCTAAAAGTTTCCTGCTTCAAATTTACAAATTAATAAAACTGAGTGGAATGAACGAACCCAGAGCTAGTGTTTGTTTCATATTGATTAATCTCAATGCAAGTGAATTTAGTAGTCTTCTTGGCACTGGAAAAGCACTGCTACTTCCATACTTGTTTATCACATGCTAACCAACATATGTACCCTAAGAAATAGATATTGCTACATTGAACTTACATCTCCCTCTTGTGGTTGAAATCAACTGCATAAACAATTTCTTCCTCTCCATCCTTGACAATCTTCCAAATGGTGCCTCCTATCATGTGGCCAGCTGGCAATGGAGTGATCGACAAACCATGTCCTTTGCCTATGAAAATTCAGTATTTTAGGTACATACATTAAAATCCATTACTCTGAACAAAGACAGTAATTTTAAATAACTGGACACCAAAATTATTACTGGGTAAAAAAGTCAAATTAAGTATGAAAAATCAGTAACATATCTGTCCTTCCCAGTGAACCAGTAACTTCAGAATTTTTGGCAATTCACTTCTGTTTTGCCTCCAGAATAAGAAACTAAAGTGAAGATCACTTCTTCCCTCCACCTCCCACTGGTACTTAAATGCACTGCAGAGCTGCTGTAACTATAGACCTAAACAACAAATTACATAAACATATCACAAGTACACTGCTGAACGGCAGACCCCTCTCTGGGGCAACACAAAATGTTTATCGTTCACGTCTAGGTGCTTACAAAACCACATACAAATTACACAAACAGCAAGTTTTCCAGAATAACAAACACACTAGTCACACAATACTAGGAAAGGTGTTCATGTGCTGCTGTCGAGGATGACAGATCTTTGCAGCACCTGATGCCATTTTTAATGCAGTGTTGCTCCTCATTGGTCCCAGCCTGCATCTTTGTCAGGGTAAAACTAAATCACCCGTGACCATTACTCACTGACTTTACTGCATTCTGACAACTTGACAGAAGTACACAGCTTTAATAATAATTAAAACAAATTATCTTCTTAGATGTATCCAAGGAGTCTTCTGGAATCACTTCCACTAAACATGGAAAAAGTAAGAGCGTTTTGAAAAAGCTGTTTACTAAAATAACTTTTAAGATGTAAAAGTTGGCAGTATGGACATAGCCTTGCTACAGATATATTGAAAATGGTCAGCAGCTTTTCAAGGGCAGTATCCCGCTTCTAATTTCCAGTTTACAGGGCAAGTATTTTGGCAAGTAGCATTCGGGAACTGGGAGATACTGCATCTCAGAGACAAGCTGCTGGTGGTCAGCTTCTAAATGTCTCTGTTCAAGAGCAGAGTATCCATTTCATTCTGATCTTTAAATTCAAGAAGAGTGAAAAACTATTAATTCTCTGGGTGCCACAGTTCCTTGCAATAAGCTACACTGATTATCAGAGTCAGTGATAGACCTCCTCATTAAATCATCCACATGCTCTAAGTTAATCTCTGCAACATATTCACCCTCAAGAAAGCTTTCCTTTGTGTTACTGGTTCCTGAAGAGTTCTGAGGTACCTGCCACTAGGCATGAATAAATGCTTTTGAGACATAAGCAAATCCAAGACAGATACAAAAACACAAAAGAGAAACAAACGTCTAAATATGCTTTAGCATGACCTCCTCCTCATTTAGCAGAAATTCTACCCATTTCTACATGCAATTACTGAGGCAAACATTCAGCTGATATAGACTGACACAGGGCTACCAAATTCAGCCCTGAAAAATGCACAATATTTCAAAACTTACTCCCTTTAAAAAAAGTTACTTTAACTCTTAAAGACTCTGCTGCCTTTTGCTAAAAGTCATCTATTTGACCTTTGGTGACAACTTTACCTTTCAAGTTCACAATCTGAGAAAACTTCAGCTGTTGTATCTTATCAAACGCTGCATCTACATCATCCAATGTAAAGAGCGTGAAGTCTTCAGTATTATGGCGGGACTAAAACAAATAAGTACAGAGCATTCAATATCCTGAGCATTCTACTATCAACGATGTTGCATAATCAAAGTAGCAACTTAAATATACCTGATAGAGATCATACATAAACATCTGTCCCATTTTATACACAGGAATAGTTGCATAAATGGCACAATTCAACCCCATTTTTCCAACTGCATAAGGAAGAGCACCAAGGTGTAGAGGGTCAGGATGAGAAAGAAGAACAGCATCAACCTGGTGTACATGTCTACAAAAAGAGAGAGACAACAAAAGTTGGTGAAAAAAAGTTCTGCATGGTTTTATACATTCCCTATTAAGCTTATTTTGAGAATACATACACAAGCTGAATGCCAGATAAGAAAAACTTAATTCCTTCCAGGTTTAGAACAAAGTTTTAAAAACAGTAATTAAATGTTACAGATATTTTCCAACGTTCAAGTACTTAAAAATGGAAGTGACTTCTGAAAACACAATTTGAAGGTCGTAAGATTCACATCAAGCTCTTAATTAGAAAGATCTTAATACATACCTGCACATCAGAAAGTACAGTAAGTGAGGGGCCAAAATTATTATCAGTGCAGACATGCTACAAATTATTTATAAATCTACAAACCTAAAACAGCCTGCAATTTTTCTTCTGATGAGAAAGACCAAGTACCAAGACCAAAGACCCAACAATCATAAAATTGATCAGGATGAAATAAAAATATACTTCCAAAAGGATAAAATCTATCATTTAAGAGCTGTGCATAAACTTGAGGAGTTCTATTGAGTTTTTTAAAAACAGAAGATTTTTTCTTGCAAAGCATTGCATAAAATGAGAACTCAAGACTAAAAATTTACTACCTATCATAACTGAAAAACCTGAGGATATAAAACAAGTGAAAATGCAAGTTGGGCTGGAAGTGCTTTGTTCCCTCCCATAGTAACTGCGGCACATTCTTCTTGATGAATTTTATCTAATTGCTTCTCATATAAGACACTAAAAAAATCTGTAAATTATCTTTAGTGCATAATAATCCTCAGTTAAAAGACTTTAAACACAAGTAAATTTATAAAAATACCACCACAAAGCTTAATTTCTTTCAGGAATTTCCATGTTTCAGTCCTTACCTTCTAATCAACACTTACCTCAGCAAAACTCCTTGCTGTAAACCTGCAGAAGTCCAGTATTAAAGTCGAGGCAGATTTAGGTCTTTGCAGGCCTGGGATAACTCATAGAAGCTGTTTTCCTGACAGTCTATTTAACTTGCAACAAGAGTCAAGAGTTGACCCAGTTTGTATTCAGCCTACATGCACCACAGATTCTTTCATTTAAGACCATTAACAATTCTAAATTAGTTTAGAGCCAAGGTCAGTCTCCCATAAACTGTTCTGTACCATATTTATGAAAAAACCAAAACATACAAGCTAAACCAAACATAAAACAGTTTGAGAATTACACTTAACAGATTTAACTCATTAGATTCACAAAAAAACCCCAAAGTTTTTACTGGAAATTTTCCAGCAGCATAGTTTTCTTCATATCAAGCATGCTTCAAGCAAAAACAAAACCAAAAGAATAATTTTGCATTTAACATCATGATGCACATATCACTGCATGATATTTTGAAGCCTTTCAGAAAAGGCCAAGAGACCTATGAAAAAAACAAGTGTATGTACTACTTACTTCCTCAGAGAATCAATAATATCCATAGAAAAGTTTTCATCCCAGCCACAGTCCAAAAGAAAACGGAATTCATCTACTTGCAAGAGATAGCAAAGGGCGGATTCCTCCTGCACCCCTGAAAGTGTAGTCAACTTGATAATCGATGTCATCTTCCTCTCCAAGTGTCTAATCTCCAAAAGAACTATTCTGAATGGGGGAAGAAAATGTCTCACTGACTCATCCAAAAGAAAAGTCTACTTATTTAGATAGAACTTCACACGTTTCTGAGAATACACAGCATAACAGTTGTGAATACTGTTCAATACAGCTACTGGATATCAATTACGTTTCAGATATTAACTTTTGATAGTTTGGGGCCTTTTGTTATTAGAAAGAGATTTTTTACAATAAAAAAAAGGACCACTAGGAGCAGCGAACAGCAGCTCTCCTCCGGGGACCGAATAGGGGCACCCAGACATGGCGCATCCAGGGCTATGGCCCCTCAAGTCCAGCGACTGCCCGAGGGGGGCCCGGCACGGGGCGGGCGGGGGCTCCGCAAGGCAGCTCCAGCGCTCCGAGGCAGCGGCCCGGCCCGAGAGGGGTGAGCCTCGCCGGCCGGGCCCCACGCTGAGGGGGCGAGCGCTGCGCCCACTCCAGTCCTGAGAGTAAAAGAAGGAGGAGGAACAGAAGTACGAGCTCGGCGAGGAGAAGCCGAGCGCTTCTCGGCTCGGTCCCGGGCCGAGCCCGGCCTCCCGCGGGGCGCTGGGCCGCGAGACCGAACCCCGGCCCGCGGCACTGATACCCGAGCCGCGCCTGCCGCTACCTGCCTCGCGGGCCGGCCTCCTTCAAGCCCACCACGGCGCGCGCCGGCCACCTCCGCCCCGCGCGCCACCCTCCACCATCTTGTAGGAGGTGGGGAGAAGGAGGAGGGAGGTAAAAGGGCACCGGGCGGCACCACCGCGAGGCCGTCGGGGGGGAGGACCCTCCTCCCCCTCTCCCTGCGCAGCCGGTGGACTCTCCCGGCCTGCTCGCGCCGCCAGTTGCCCTTGGTGTAGCCGCTGCGCGGGGCTCGGCGGCGGTGAGGAGGGGTAACGGCTGGGGCGGGTGCAGGGGCGGGAGTAGCCGAGGGGGGGTTTCCGTGGAACCGGCGTCAGCCTTCCCCGGCAGTGCTTCGGGCGGGACATGGGGCCGGGGGGGCCCGGCGGGAGCGCCCTCAGCCCCGGGGCTTCACGGTGCTCTTGCCCCTGCGGGCGCGGCTGTGCCGGGGGCGGCCGGGTTCCCAGGCAGGCTGCGGGCAGCGTTTTTCTGCGCCCGGCAGAAGGGGGGGGCTGGCAGGGCCTTCTCGCGGGTCAGTACCGGGAGCGCCGGCCCGAGCCGCCATCGCGGCTGCCTGAGGGAGCGGCCGAGAGAGGGCAGCGCCTCCCATGCAGCCGCGCGGGTTTGGGGTGACCCCAGCAACGTCTCCGTGTCCTCTCTAGTATATAGTTTTGAGCTCGCACCTGTATGGCTTCTTGGTGTCTCTTAAAACTTCCAGTAAGACGCTAATCTGGGAGGCTTTGGTTAGGTTGGAAAAGTGGCCAAAAACTCGCTGGAGTTAAGAAATGTCCTTTCGTCCTTATCTGTCAATTCCTCACTAAATCTACAGCTTTTCTTTCAGTTTTGTTACTGATAGTAAAGCGCCCATCTACAGGAGTTTAGGTTGTAAATGCATTTGTAATGTTTTACAGAGCAAATTTCTTTATTATTAGAGTTACTTAAATGGGTAAATTACTCTAGAACATTTAAATGGGACTATTCCACCAGGAATATAAAAAGAGATGTCCTGTTTCTCTTCCTTTTTAGGATAAAATACTATTTCCCTGGGCCAAAAGTTAGGATGATTTCTGAGGAAACTGTGTATGGATTTGAGAACAGTATGTGTCTCATAAGAACTGTTTGGTGGCCCTCATGTTTATTATGCTGCTGTAGGATCCTAGTGAGATGAAAGGTGCCAGGTATGCAACAGTTTGCATGTACAGATTTATCAGTAACTCTTTCCTGTTCTTGCTTTTTCTTTCTAGCAGTCATGGTGAATTTCGCTCAAGCTGTCCGTGATCACTGGGTTCACATCCTTGTTCCCTTAGGATTTGTGATTGGATGCTATTGGGACAGAAAGAATGATGAAAAACTGACTGCCTTCAGAAACAAGAGCTTATTGTACAGAAGGTCTGCTTTATGATGACTCTTAAATATATGTAAAAAATGTATCTTAAAAAAATGTAGTCATTTTGAAAAGTGCTCTGTTCATTTTGACAGTCTTTAACTGTGAAGAAAAAAATCAGTGATATTGTCAAAATAGTAAAGGGAAGAAATCCGTAAGATTTTCAGCAAGCTTTCATGAAGGGTTTGGGGTCACTAAAGCCCTCTTAAAATAGGGGCTTCAGAAGCCATCCTAGTCATGAAAGAAAGGATCATTAACTGCTATCAAGTTCTTAGTCATGAAACGTGGAAACCATTTTTTTTGTGTCTCTAAAACATCAGTGGGAAACGCAATGCTTGAATTTTAAGTTTCAGTGGATTATAGCAAACTTGTCTTAAAAATTAGCACTTTTTAATAAAACACTTTTACAAATCCGTCATTAAAAAATATAGTAACAATTTTTTTTTAAATTAACACAGCATTTATGCTCTATCTGCACTGAAGGGTGTGGTTCTATACACTGATTGGTTTGGGCTTTTGGGTTTATGGGCTGACTTCCCAGGGAGAATTCAGGTACTGTGATGCATTGCCTCATCTGTGTCAGCTCTCCTAATTCGGTGTTAGACCTTAGGCTTAATGAAACAACAGGAAAAAATAATCATGCTGCATAGCATGGATTAATAGTAGGAATATTATTACCAATTTGCAGGTGCATTTGTTTTTTTACTCTGGTCTCACCTAAACTAGTTCTGAGGAAGAAAATGAGCTTATGACATAACCCACCTAGCTGTCACCTTAGCACTTTTCTTACTGGAGTTGCTGATGAAGTTGGGCTGGTATTTCAGCACGTTGCAAAAATCCCCTTTGCTTTCACACCCGCTGCTCTTCCCACTATAGGATGAGTTTAAATGAAGCAGATTTTTTCATTTGGATCCTATTAAGTAAAGAGCCCGTTAGCTGCTCAGAGATAGCTGCTTTGTGCCTCCCTACAAAGGAGTGGGGGTTGAGCGGACTCAATCCACTGAAACTTTGGAAAGAAAAGAGGAAGCTTATCAGTATTGAAGAATTTTTAACTGACAGTGATTGCAAGGAAAACTAAATTTATACATAACTCTCAAAATTCAGATATTGTAGATAATAATTGACTTTATTACTAAGTATTCTACAAAAATTAGCCTAATTTTAGTCTCTTTCCTGTATTTTTTTCTTCCCATGCAGAGAGTTGAAGCCTGGTGAAGAAACTACATGGAAATAAAGATTACTGATGAAAAATATTTTTGTTTATCATCTTATCTCACATGTTGAAAGAATATGATTGTAGGGTTTGTCCTGAGAGAAAGCTACAGAAAAGGACACCTGCAGTTCATCAGTGATACTTTAATTTCCCATCTTACTTTTTGGAAGATGATTTAATTACACGATTAATATGTGCCCGAGAATTCTGTTAATCCCTAAGTGTTGAAATACTTGTGTCCCCAGAAGTCATACTCTGGAGGGGGGGGAAGAATTATGTAATAAAGAAAAACTATGCAAAACCCATTTCTGTTGTTTCTGACCCGTATGCTGTGGGATTCACGTGTTTACAGCCAACCTGCGAACGGGCCTTCAGAGGGCAACTTCACATAGACGCAGAATGAGCTCGGCAGTTTGGGTGTTTTTAACGGGATCTGAGCAGGTGTCTCCCCAGGTTTGCTGGGCGGACTGGCCCGTCCGGAGCGGCAGCGGCAGGGCCTGCGACCGAGCGTGGGACGGGCGGGCGGCGGGTGACAACGGGGAGGGAACCAGCCCTGCTGGGTACCTGCCAAACGCGGTGACCCGGGGGGGACAGGGAGTTCCCGGCGCTCCAGAGTTCACCGCAAGATCCAGAGCAGCACGGGAGGCACGGGCCGCGGCCGGTGCTGTCCCCGCCGCGGGCCCGGCCCTGCCTGCAATCATCGCGCTGGGAACTCCGGCCGGGCTGGAGCTGCCGCAGCCTCCTGACCGGCAGGGGGCCCCGCCGCAGCCCTCGCGCCGGGTATATCCGGGCGGCATGGCCCAGCAGGGACCTGCGCAGATTAGCTGCAGCGGGTCTCCGAGCAAGAGCGGGTTTGATTGGCGGGGAGAGTCACGTGAGGCGGAGGCCGCTGGCCGCTGACAATAAACATGGAGTCGATCTTCCATGAGCGGGTGAGTGGGGGCNTGCCCCCGGTCCCGCCCACCTCGGTGCTGCGGGCAGAGGAAGCGTTGTTATCGGAGATCAAAGAGGGTCAGGGCTGAGACCTCAGCCTGCCTTCTCGCACGGTTACTGCTCTTCCTGGCCCTTTAGCAATAGGCCTCAAGTAAGGGGGGGGGGGTGCCGGCTCCAGCTGCTTGTGTCTCTTGAGAGAGAGTTCGCATGGCTGAGAAATGAGCATGGAGCCAAGCAGTGGCAGGCAGGGCTGTTTCTATGCTTTCAGGTGCATCCCTTCACCTGGCTTGGCTTGGTTGGGGTTGTGCAACAAGGAAAGGGAGAGTTCTTAAGGAAATCCTAATTCGTGTCCTGTGCTTCTGTGTGCTGAACAGCGTTTCCTGTTTTGGAGGACAAATGAACTACTGTGTTTTATCCAGTCCCTAAATATTGAGTTGTTTATGTTTTAATGCTATTCAGATATAACTGTACTTTTTGTGTGTACTTTGTCAATGTCTCTGCACCTTTATTGTGTTAAGGTTAACACTAGTTTTTATACACTGTGCTCATGTGTAATGGTTGGTTTACTTAGCAAATAATGCAAGATAACTGTATAACTTTCTGTAAAAACGCAAAACAAAATTATTGTTTTGATATCCACAGAACCTGGGGAGTGTTCTTTCAAGCTAGGTTTGGGTTGCAAAACTTGGCAAGCATTGTGATATTAAATATTTGCTGTTTGGAGGATGAGTGTTGCTTTTCAGCCCTTTGCCCCTCTGCTACAGTGACCTTGAGTTTCAATCTAGGTTTGAAAAAGGGTTCAGAACAAGCGTCCATTTCTCTTATCTGGCCTAGCCACATAATGAAATGACAACTTTTTTTTATGACTAAGTTGCTTTTTAGTTTAATAACAAAACTTAGATGATATAGAAGTGATAGAGCACAATACATTTAAAGTTATAAGCTGATTGTAATTTGTAGTTGCTACAGGTTTGAGGGAAGTAGAGGTATAGTCTTGGGTCTCTCACATGTGAAACATAACTGCTCCCTGGTACTTTAGTTGCACAGTTAACACCTGAATGTCTGTTTTAAATGGGAGTACCACATATTTTTATGTTATTGTTATTATTCCAGGGAAAATTTAATTGCTGCCTTTTTTCCTAAGGGGTTGTCCCCCCACAATCAAGTGCACTCAGTTCCTGTCAGAATGTTTAAAGGGCTGCATGTACGTGCACATCCTCCATTTGAATCTGCACATCTCAGATGCTCCAGTAGAAAGACATGAAAAACATGACCTTTGTAAAGGAAACTTAACGAAACAAAACCACCATTTTGCTTAGGTTTTTAACAGGGGAATGACAATTGCACAAAGTAGCATTTAAGGATGGGGCTTAAGGAACTGGTATCTTAGAAGTTGGTCCTTTCTTTGATAAGTTACAAATGGTTGAAAACTGAAGCAGGGCAGCAGTTTGTATCAGGGTAGGTTTCAACAAAGGGACTTCAGATTATGGAAAGATGCAGCATTCTCTGCACAAAGAAGTTAATATCTATTAAAAACTGTAAGATTTTTTTTCTACATTTTGCACTTAATGCATGCAAATTTTGTATATGAGAATGTTTATTACTTTAAGATAAAACTGTTCAAATACAGAAAGGTGCTTTTAGAGACACAAAGATTCAAGCCTGTAATACAACTCATTTTCAAAGATATTTTAATATCACTTTGTTTCTAAATCAGCTTCATATTGGTGGAAAAACCTGTGATTCTTGAGCAGGTTTTTCTATTGCAATCTAATTATATGACTAGCAGCAGGGATGTGGTCCTGTGGAGCCGGGAGCTCGTGTTCAGTCTTGAGTGTCTTGTTGTGGGAAGGACATGAATCCAGAAGCCTTTTCCAGCTCCATTGAACCTTGGCTGTACATCCAGTCTAGCTTCATTAACTCATTGCTCAATTGAGTGATGAAGCCCTGGGAAGATGCTGTCATCTGGGTTAAAAGGAACTTTTCAAAGTTCTGCTGTAAAGGAGAAGATGTGGAAGATACTTGCATGTGATTTGTATGAGCATTTTGTGGAAGCTTCTGTGACTTTGGAGGGAGAGGTGTTCTTCTTTTTTTTTTTAAGGGGTTTTAGTTTTGGTTTTAATGTGCATGCACATTAGAATTCTTAATTTAAATAAAATGTAATATTCTCAAAAATAACATTTTTACATGAAACTTACTCTCTTTGAGGAAATAAAGTAGCATGTCTGTTGGCTTTTCCCCATCAAATTGATGGGAGGGTTGTACTTTAGCTTGCAGTGTAATGCATCTGAAAGATATGTGGCATTCTGGCTGAGTGAGGGGGAATTTTGCCAGAATGAAATGGCTGAGTCATTTTACAGACTGAAACAATGTGATTTTTGTTGTTGTTTCCTATTTTTTTCTCTTCCAATATTAGCAAGAAGGCTCTTTGTGTGCTCAGCACTGTCTGAATAATTTGTTACAAGGGGAATACTTTAGTCCTGTGGAGTTATCCTCTATTGCACAGCAATTGGATGAGGAAGAAAGAATGAGAATGGCAGAGGGAGGAGTCTCTAGTGAGGAATACAGAACATTTTTACAGGTAAAATCATCTTAATTTGAGATTCCTTGGTATTTGTCTGAAAGCTAATATTGTGTAGCACAGACCTGCTCTTCTTGCGTGACTAGAGAAGGTTAATTTCCTAATGCTAAAACTTCTTAAATCTATAGGTCTTTTTGTTTTGCATCATAAATTTGGCATTTTCAAATGTTTCTAGTACAGTTTTACAATAATTCTCCTAAAAGCCACGTTCTCTTCATCTTACAGGTAGGAAGGTAAAACATGGTGAGGAGAAGGATCAGAAATTTGCCTTTTGTTTTCGTAAGGCAGTGGCAGAGGTGGGAACAGAAGTTCCCACACCTGTTTGTCCTTTGAGCACTGAGCATTTCTAATGTAAAGATTTAAGGTTTTTATTAATAAGCATATTTGGGCACTGTAATCAGCCTCACAGACTGGGACATACTGAGTTGTTGCTTTAAGTATGCACAGTTTTATTTCTTTTGAAAACAGATTTATTTCTGACCTTTTATGCTTACACTGTTTTTACCTTTTCTCCTTCCCAACCTCACACTGAGCAGCAGCCTTCTGTAAATATGGATGACAGTGGATTCTTCTCAATTCAGGTAAGCACAGCTATATACTGACAGAATTTTATTTATGCAAAATGTGTTCTCTCATAATTAAATGGTATGATGCTTTTTCATTTAGTTTCATTTGGTTTATGGGTGTGATGTGATTAAGTGCTGGACTTGGAACTCTTGAATATTTTCCATGAAAAGCAGTGACTTGCAGTTCTTCAGTTCATGGGCCCTTAAACATGTAGTAAAAGCATGGACTACTGAACTGTGAATAGACACCTCCTGGCAATGAGCTTGATTTCTGAATTGATTCTTATGGGCACTTCAGATGTAAACCTTGGCTCACATAGACTACAGGTGAAAAAACAGACTTGAGATTTTCTCAATTTATAGATTGTAATGCCCTTGGCCATGGTTACAGGCTTATCAGAGTGGTCTGCAGAATGGAAAAAGCTGCAATATCTGTGTTCCAGTTTTTATAACACACTTCAGACACTTTAGAGTGTTTTTCTTTTTTTTTTTTTAAGGCTCATAATGGAAAATTAATTAATACTAAATTCTTAGAACAACAACAAAAAAGGTATTGAACACTGAACTGAGGCTTGTGTCCAGACTAGAGCTGTAGTCAGAGCTTTGCACCTTTGGCCGTCCCCTGAGCTTTCAGAGGTGCTTGTCAATGTTCCAGAATCCCTTAAGAGCCTCTCTCCCTTATGGCAGGACAAGGCTGTTTTTCTATTCAGTGCAAAACCACAAATAGTTGGGCGTTTCTTGTATTCTTGATTGTGTTGCTTCACTATTGAAGTTGAAAAAAAATGCTTCCTTATGTTCTGCAGTTTTTTGTCCGGTCGTAGTGCTCACTTGCTACATAGTTGGCTCGCTGAAAGGAATATGGAGTGTTAATTTAAAATTTCTTACAGCGTTATTTCGGATAGCTTTAAAGAGTTATTGTAAAAGTTTGTGCTGATGAACCTGACTGATCCTGTGACGCTCCAGCAGTGCAACTTTGCAGTAGTTACTGTGGGGAAGGATGGCATTGTATTGGGAGGGGGAGGGAGGGCGGGCAGAGCAAAGAGATGGCAACTTATGAAGTGTCTGTGGGAGGTGAAGTTACAGCTTTGGTGGAGTAAGCTTATCAACACATCTCAGTTAAAGCCTCATTCTGTTACTTCCCCTTAGATACTCTGTGTGTGTGTGAAGTTTGCCTGTAGATTGATGACAGTTGCCTTTTGAATTATGTAATTCCTAGGTTTCCTAGCAGTGCTTTGAAATTGAAGTTTTATGAAAACAGTATAATTGTTTGTAGTGCTTAAGATGGTTGGATTGCTTAAATTTAGATTTAACTGGTTTGACTCATGAAGTGCTGTGTTTTGACAGGTTATAAGCAATGCCTTGAAAGTTTGGGGTTTAGAACTAATCCTCTTCAACAGTCCAGAGTATCAGAGGCTTGGGATCGACCCAATGTAAGATGTTTTTTTCTTACCACCCTGCTTTCATTTACAGAAAGTTAGTACTCTTAAGCCGTGAATTAAATCTTTCTTTAAAATTACTATTTCAAGCTCTGTTGCATTATGATGTTTTTTATTATCCCTGTCTTTAATTTTTTTCCTTTTGGGGGTGTAAATGAGCATCTGTCCACTCTGCCTCCATGATATCTCAATATCTGTGGTATCACAGGTATATGGAGATTTCAACAATGGTGACAACTTCTGAAATGTTATAAAGTAACAGCAACAGTTGTGTTGGCAAAATTTTATTATATAAATTTAAATTAGTGGTAGCAAAGAACTTAAACATTAATATGCTCTCTGGTATTAGAGTATTTAATTTTATCTATACCTTTTGTTTTTCTTTTTACAGAAATGAAAAATCATTTATTTGTAATTATAAGGAACACTGGTTTACAGTTCGAAAGTTAGGAAAACAGGTGACACTGTCTTTTTTTATTTTAAAATTGACTTCAGAATGGGGGTGGAAAATAGGTTGCGAGTAGACCATGTGCTGGCCTTCTGCAAGCTCTTGCTGCAGTTTGTTTTAATAGGATCCCATATTAATACCATAAAAAAAGAGTAAATGTTTGTTATATCACAAAAACGTCAGAAAGCTTTTTATGAATGTTAGCCTGGGAAAGGACCCTAGGATCAATTGGCCAGTGAACCTGTCCTCTAGGAAGCTGCAGCTCTGGTAGAATCTATGTATAGTCTTAAGGTCTTCTCTTTCTTTTCTGCATGAAAAAGAGCAGAAAAATGGTATGGGGAGGGAGGGGGAAGTCCTAGACAAAGATTAGGACCCCTATGGAATGCAAACTTACTTTAATGCACTAAATTACTGACATTGTAAAAAATCTTGTTTTCTTGTTTTAAATGGACAGTAGGTTTAAAAAATGTTAACATTTCAAATGTATTCATATTTATGATTGCTAGTATTTAAGAGTATCCATCAGGATAAGGTTGGGGAAAGTGGAATCACAACTTTGCCCTATTTTAGGTAACTTTCTGAAACAGTGCTATTATAAGCAAAAAATAGTTCTTAAAGGTAAGGGATGGCCATATAGGTACATATAGAATAACTCAAGTGACATCTGTGTCCCTTGTAACACCAATGGAGTGTTTTATTTCAGTAGACAATCATTGTTCTGGATCATACTGCATAAGGTTTCATACAACATAAGCTGGTTTGGTATTTGGTCTTTTTCAGGGTGTTTTTTTGTCATAGAAAGTGTTCATTAAATAAACTTGGATTCCATGATAGTGGACAGGAGTCTCTTATCCATTTGGTTCATTTTGCAAGTGGTGGCTACCTGTGTTGTCATTCAGATTAAAAACAAAACAAAAACCACCCACCAGAAAACCTCCAAAATTTAAAAAAAATTGCCTATGGGTAAACAAACTCTGTTGTTTTGCTTTAGTTTAAAATTATGGCTGATGTTTACTAGGCAATTCTTGTATATTTGATATCGAAAAGACTGAATGGTTTCTTAAAAGTACAGGAGTGTTCCTTATATATGACAGTTGGGTGGAATTCTGTGAGATAGAACGTTTGGGGCTAGAGTGCTCAGCCGGAGGGGGAATGTCTTCTGCATGTACATGTGACTTGTAACCCCATGAAGACAATAGTAGGTCTCTGTTATCTAGAAGATAATGAGAAAAAATAGACAAAATAGATTGATTTGACCTGCTTCTGGAACAATGAAAGCAAAATTAGCTTACCAAACCTCCTTCCTCCATATTCCCTTTTAATAGTTTGTCTGTAATCTGGCCATTGTATTTGTTTGCAAACCTTTTTATTCCCCACTCCTACACTATTGGTTGTTTTACTCTTTCCTAGTGGCAAAGGGTATTTTTGAGAAATGAAATGGCTAAATGACAGAATGGTAGATCATCATGTACCTGTGTTCCAGGTGAATTATAGTATGGGTCTGACTGCAAGTATATGACTGCATATATGGAGGTTTGAATAGATAAATGCATTTCCATGAGAACAGAGATAGAATTCTACTATTTGAAATGGTGCTTCCTGGTTAAATTGGATAATATTAAATGGGTAGAGTATAAAAAGGTTCTTCAGATGGATTGCAATATATATGTAGGGTTTTAAGGGTAGAATATTTTGTCATCCATATTGAATATATTCTCTAGAAGAATTATTATAAATGGCTAGCTGCCGCCTTCAGGGAACTAGAAATTATCTGTGTTTTTCGAGTGTCCCCTATTGTAATATTATGCCGTGCTATCAGTGTACTAAATTTGGCATAGTTTTTCTTAATTTTTAAATTTAAAACTTATCTCAGAGAAAAGTAAACAATAGTTTTCAACATCACCAGCTATTAAGGCAGAATATTTCAATGAAAGTGTTTAAAGGACAGAACTCAACTTCTGTTTCCTGTATCTATTAACTTCTTAAGATACAGCATTAGCTTAAAGGGTTTCCTCATTAGTCTCTGAACAGACTTAAAACTAGGATTAAGCAGAATTTTAGAATGTCTGAAATAATTCTTCTACCATTATATTTTAATTTATCTGGTTTAATCTGTTTGCCTGGTACTAGTAATATTCAGTAATGGGAGATAGCAGGCAGTAATTTCTCTACTTCAGATCTCCTGTTAGCTAAAGCTTATTTGAAGGGTAACATTTGGCAGTATAGGTATTGTGCTTCAAAAGGCTTCTAATTGGATAACTTATTTAACTAGATTTATTCAGATATTCCATCATTGAAAATGACCACAATGTACAGAAATGGATTACCAAGTAATCTTTATGCTAATTTGTTCTCTGAAACCTTTTTTTTCTTAATTACAGTGGTTTAACTTGAACTCTCTGTTGATGGGTCCAGAACTAATATCAGATACATATCTTGCACTTTTCTTGGCTCAATTACAACAGGAAGGTAATAGTAACTTGCAGATGTTAAATCTCATTAATTAAAAGTAGGTAATAATCATTATTTATTAGAACTTATATGTTCAGTTAACTACTCTTAGTTTTATGATTGAAATAGTGAAATAATCCAAGTCCTTATAACACAAGGTAGAGCCTTACATTGTAATAAATTGCACATTGTGTCCCATATAGTGTGCATTTTAGAGTGTTTATCCGTGCACCTTAATGCTGTAGACTTACAATTTATTTTTCTCAGGTTATTCCATCTTTGTAGTAAAAGGTGACCTGCCAGAGTGTGAGGCTGATCAGCTACTGCAGATGATTCGGGTGCAGCAGATGCAGCGACCAAAACTAATTGGAGAAGAGACAGCACAGTCAAGAGATCAGAGGTAAGGTAAATAGAGATTTCATTTTAATAATGTTCAGTATGAATCATGGTTTCTGTGATTAATGCCTATATGGAAACAACACCCTTAAGAAGTAATTAGAAATACCTTTAGTACAATACACTTACTACTGTTGCACACTGTAAAAGCAAGTTGGTAGAATACAAATGGTGTATTTTTAAGTGGGTGAAAATTATGTGAAGGATTCAATCTTTCCACTTGCATAAGTATTGTATAGTGGAGATATTTTACTTCGTTATTACGATATTTCTTCCATCATAATGAAATGGGTTAGCAAACTTACCAAACTGTGGTTAATAATAATCAATCTGCAATTAAGACTGGCTTGTGTGTTCTGTCATAAGTAGAAAGGAATGGGGAACTTGTGTCTGAATTCCACATCGTATAAATCATACAGCATTCCCTTTTGGAATAATTTCACTGTCAAATGTTGTGGTGCTGCTGTGTTGCAATGCATACTGCTAACATAAAATACTCCTAAAGTACATGAACTACTTCTGCAATAATTTTATCATATTTTCATAGTGAATAAATTGCATACTGATAAAAAGGTTTAAGGCTTTTCAGAGGAATTAATTCATTATTATTTCTTCCACTTTGTAAACTGATGTTGTAAATTGACAGAATAAAAACAAATTACTTCTCAGTAACATGAGAAGTGTGTATAGTTTCCAGAGGATCTGTTGCTCTAGTGTGGTCATGAAAGCTTCCTAAGAAGGAGACCACATGCACTATTTTTTGCTGGTGTAGCTGTTTAAATAGCAACAGGCTCAAATAACATGTATTACTGCTTTTTGTAGGCTTATTGTTGTTGAAGCTTTCCTATTAAACAGATTTTTTTTCAACATGTGCATGGGTTTAGTTGCAGTATTTTCATTTTGTGCTTTTATGTAGAAATGAAAATTGTTTGTATAACAGACTTTTACGGTAGAAATGGTTTTTCTTCTGAAGATAAAAATTTAAATAAGCAGAAAATATTTACTTTAAATCTCACAGTAAAAGTTAATATAATTCGTGTGAACTCTGCCATGAGTGTATTGATTTCACAGGCTACCCAGAACTGATGTGGACCAAGCAATAGAAGTTAACCATCCTTTTGATGGAACAGGCATGTTAGATGAAGACGAAGAGAATTTTCAGAGAGCCCTGGCTCTAAGTAGGCAGGAAATTGATATGGAAGATGAAGAAGCTGATCTTCGCAGAGCCATTCAACTTAGCATGCAAGGTGCAGTGATCATCCAGATTTCTCTTACAGTGTTCATGTTGCTTATGCTTTAGGTGGCTACTGAAATCAGTTAGCTGCTTTTTCCAGCATGTGTCAAGCTCTCTGAAAAGACTGGCTTTGAGGCATGGAAGGGCAATCCAGAATTTCCTGTAGTTGTGTCCTTTCTGCTTTTCAAAAACTTTGTAATTTTCCTGTTAGCATTGATCATAGGAAGCAAGAACAAATTGGCAAAGGGTGGCAGCAGGGAAAGGAAACAGTCCTAAGATGAGGAGAGATAGTATCAAGTGAAGTTAGCCTAGGTGCTTATTTCT
The DNA here is from genome assembly GCA_013401335.1 of Brachypteracias leptosomus. Taxonomy (NCBI): domain Eukaryota; kingdom Metazoa; phylum Chordata; class Aves; order Coraciiformes; family Brachypteraciidae; genus Brachypteracias; species Brachypteracias leptosomus. The sequence continues at coordinate 149,527 of VYZX01011412.1, forward strand.
CCAACAAGGCTCTTTCTTCCCCCCAAGTTTGAAGATGTTTTCTTAAGCTATATTTCATTTACAAATTTAATTTTACTGTAATTAGTAGGATATGGCATGTTCTGGTTTTAGGTAGTCGTCGAAGTGAGTGCTCAGCCTCATTACCACAGAATGTTCCTCAGTCACCTCACACCAGTCAGACTGACTCCCTTTCTTCAGAAGAACTGCGAAGGAGAAGACAAGCATATTTTGAAAAGTAAAGTAGTTGATAGAAAATTGCATGTGGAAGTACATGTCATATTTTTCAGTGTTTTTGGGGCATGGATGGATTTCTGACTGAGGTCCAGCTTCACTTTTCTCTCTTAATGTGTTTTCCTAACAGTACCTGAGTTTTGCTATTCCCAAGTAGTTCCTACAAAGAAAAGAAACGTGTAAATAAGAGGATCTGTTAGTAATGCAATATCAGTCTTGTGAGGAAAGCAAACATACATGTTATAGAAGTATTTTAAATGAAATTATGTAAATTACTGTAATTGTCTTCCTGAAGAAAAGTATTTTTTAAGACTTTGCTTCTGGTAATGATGCCTCTAATGTGCATCACATGAAAGTGTTCTAGATTATATTTTATGTTGCTGTTCTGGTGCCTTCTTATACATAGTTGGGGTATTGTTATAGCTTTTCCTTGTCTCTGTCAAGACAAGGAAATAAAGACAGAGAAAATAAAGACAAGGCAGAAATGCTATGGATGGGAAGAGTTAGATTTTGCACGAGAGGAAGAGAATGCAGAATGTCCAAATTCTGGGAAAACAGTAATGTGGCTTGGAGTGTAGCGTTGAGAAGATTGGTGTCGGAAGGCTAGCATGGTGAAATGGTTGAAGACATTTTAGCTGCAGGGGTATTATTGTACCAAAAAGCTTCTACTTCTCACTTTTAACATTCCTTACAATGAAACAGAGTTGATGCAGATCTCATACTGATGTTAATCTTAGTCTTATAAATTTATAACACTTTCAGGCAGCAACAACAGCTACAGCAGCAAGATCGGACCCCGAAGCTACATGATAAGACAACTCTAAGCTCAAGCACTCCAGAAGCTGACCCAGGTTGTTTTTTGGTTTTTTTTTTTAAAAAAAACTTCTTTCCACCACTGAAATATTTATGTCTTTCTCACCTTTGTGCTCTGCTTCCTAACTTTCCTTGTCTGCCTGCTTCCTTGCTCGCCCAGCAGCCATTTGGACTCTTATCACAGCCATTATTCTTGGCAGTGAAGAAAAGGATCACTTTCTTGAAAAGCCTGTTCTGCTTCGAATGCCAATATCCTGTTCCAAAGTGAAGAGCACTACTATTAGATCATTTGAGTTCTGCCTTTGCTTTTTATTGTTTTCTTTGGCTTGGGTGTTATGAATTGTAATCTTTGATGGGATTTGTGCCAACAATTCATTTTTTAAATTACTTTCAGTTGTATAATGATGTAATAAACTTGGAGTAATAATTGACAAAATTACTGGAACCAGTTTTCAATAGAATTTAAATATGTAGGTCTTACAAGTGTTAGGTATTGGTGATCCAAAATAAATGTGTATTACTTGTTACAAACTGATGGTTGTGGATGGAAAGCTAAGTGTGAAATGTTTAATGATTTAAAAAAAAAAATCCAAACCAAAACCAAACTAACTGAAACCAATTTGAGGGATGGGGGTATAAACAAGTGGGTGTGGGCAAAAGGAACAACAAAAGCATCTAACTACAGTTGAGAACTAGCTCTTTGCATTTATTACAACTTCTATACATTTATTTTCTTTAGGAGGTGATATGAGTGAGGAAGACATGCTTCAAGCAGCTATGAATATGTCTCTGGAATCTGTTAGAAACTACTTGAATGCAGAAGAGGAGAAATGACATAACTTTTTTTTTTCCCCCTTTTATTGTCAAAACACTAAGTCTCCATTAAAATTTTACTCTGTGGATGTTGCACAAGCAGGGTTCATTTCAGAGTTGAGGAAGCAGGAATGAAAGGGAGGCTGGTGGTCACTTTCAAGGGAATCTGCAAATACAAATTGCACTAATTTAAACTGTAGCACTCCTAGTACAGAACATCTGTTCACAAAAGTAGTGGTATTAATTACTTAAACTATTCATATGAACCGAGTTAGACATGTAGCAGCTGTAACTTGCATTTTAAAAGTGGGTTTAAATTGTTTTGAAGAATTCTATAGAAAACACAAAAAGGTGCCAAACCCCAGTATCAACTGATTTCCTTCAGAGTACTAATGGAAAAATATATACAAGTGGTAAGCTGTGCTCATAAATGAGCCAGTTCTTTATAAGAAATCACTTAAATTGTGGAAAAGTTCTATTTATCTTGGATAATTTATTTTGTGATTGTTTATTCTGAACTTTTTGATCCTGCTGTCCACTTTTGAAATGATCCATTCTGCAGGACAAACATAAATGCATAAATTTAATACTTTGCAGTTCAAGAGAAAATCTTCAGTGTGTTGATTATGGTGTTACTCCTGAACCTTTTGTTGACTTTTGACTTTCTGGTTTTACTTTCAGTTCCAACAGTAAAATTTTCAGATCCATGTTTAAAGTAGGATTTTTGCCTTGACCCTTTGCAGATAATTTACCTCCTGTGGTAGTGTTTGGTTGGAGTTTTTTTTATTGTTTTTTTGGTTCTGTTTTCTTATGCTCTTTCTAGTAATGCCACTGTTGTTAGTATAAAAGCATATAATTAGTTGAGTTAAACAGCTTTTCTACCTCTTCTGGAGTATTTTTCCCTCTTCAAGCTCAACCCTTCATTCTGGTCTTTCAGTATGAAAGAGCTGTAACTGAGTCTAGGAGAAAAGAGAAGGGGATTTAGGTGCCATAAAGTCAGTGCCACACACATAAGGTGCATTCCCACAATCTGAAATGAACCCTGTGCAGGAAGCTCTTCTAAGAATGAATATTTTTCTGTGCGGATGTTCTTTCTGAAATGCTTTCTATGAGTGTCTGTCAGAATGTTGCAGCTTTTTCAGGAATGGCCTTTATTCACGCACCTTACAATTTTTTATCATGCTGTTTCTGATCCTGAGAAAAATTGGGGAGCAAAGTATGTGAGAAAGCTTATGCTACTGGTTGTAAGACATTTGCTTGGATATCCAGGATAAATGTGTAACAGAGTGACCAAACATGACTTTCAACTTCAGTGCAACAATTGAGATAAGTTTTATTTTCCTAAATGGTGCTTGAAATACAAATTCTGTTTACATATAACTTATATGGAGATACATTGTAGATAGGGTATGTAAACTGTAGTCCACTTAATGCATTAGCAGTTAGCACAGGCATTGTAAGAATCTTTTGAAGATAACCCCAAACTTCTTTATCAAAATATTCTGAAGTAATATCATTGCACAATAGTAACATTTAATTAAAATTAGTATGAAAAGAATGGTAGCTAGATGGAAATCTACATTCAGTATCAAGTAGTACTGTACATGAAAGGGCTCTTACCTCTCAGTAAAGATTTGTTTACAGCAATGGTTTATTGATAGCTTAGAATATTATTATATTATACACAATTGGGCTAAAATATTTTTCCTTACCTGCGTGCCGAATTTCCACCAATGTCACCAGAACCACTGCTATGTGTAAGACAGTAGGGATTTTGACATGAGACAGCACTACTTTATAAGAACTGATTTTAAATTTTATCTTTTTTAACTAATCCTGTCATGCACATTATGATTAATATCTGCAGTGTCTCAAATACAGCTAAACAATGGCTTTAAAAGTCCATGTGTGCATATGCCATTTTGAAATGTTGTATGGATGTGAATTTCTGCTTTCAGCTTAAAATTTATATGAAACTGAAAACAGGAAAGGAATCTCTAAAGCACTGAATTATATCTTTGCTCGTCTGTAAATTATCCACAGCTTTCATTTTCCTTTTGTTGTGCCATAAACTGATTCTGAAATAAGACTCCCATTTTTGTAGATAAGTATAGGCTGGCAATTTGATACCAGTACATGGAACTTGGACCTTTTATCCTTTATTATAAGAATATAATAAGGATGTGTTATTTCTGTAGCTTTATATTGTAGTAGCCCTATATTAAAGAAATTTAAATCTCAGCCCCTTGAATTGCATTAACTGTAACCCATGACAATTATACGTTTTTATAATCACTAAAGCATGGAGGTTTGCATTTGAACTTTCGTGCCACTTTTTAAGTTAACTTCATCACCCAGGTGTTTTAATATGTAAGTAATATAAAGTAACAGTGCCTGGAAAATGCAGCTGTGTCAGTCATTACAGGGCTAACTATAATCCCTTCTGTGTAGAAGCATTGTCACTCTACAAATACCAGTTTGGTTTTCAGAGGGATGTCAAGCTGAATGAAGTGGGCATATCTACCTAGTCAAGCAGTTAAGGGGGAGCAATTTCAGCTCCCTGGGTGGTAATGGCACCAAAGGAAAAGCCTAATACTAATGGCTTGACAGTACAGATTTTATAACCCAGACCTAAAGTTCAAAATGTGTGGACCTGCCAAGAAGCTATCAATAAAAAAAATCCCATTTTTTTGTGTGCATTCTTTCAGTGATAAACAGTTTTCAGTGTAGCTGAACTATGCTCATAGTGCATTTTGTAACTTAGAGCCTGTTCCTAGTGTTATCTGTTCTGTCAAGCTGAAGGTTTTTTCCCCATGTTGTAGCTTTAGGCCAAGGTCCATTGGAAAGGAACGGAAATTGCTATTCTATTCTCTTTATTACAGTGTGATGCTTGAGGGACTTTAAGATGTCATTGATCCAATAAATTCTTACCATCTTCCTTGCAGTGAATGGCCCATGTGATGCAATTTGTGGTTTTCTGCCCACAGAAATCAATGGTGGGAGGGAGGTGAGTGAGACACACTTATATTCAGTATCTTCCAAAATTAATTCTGTAAGTAAAGTTCTGTAAACTGCTCTCGTGGTCTTATAATGAGGGCAGGAGGAAAAAGTGGTGTAATGCAGTCATGCTTGAATGCAATTCTTGTTAGGTATAGCAGGTATAAATATGAGCTACTTAAATGTTCACAAGTTTCTGACCTTGAATACTGGCTTACTCTCCCAACGTTTGGGATCCATGTGCCCTCCAACTTCAGCAAGTTTAAATGTAATTTTCAGCTAAGGTACTCTTATTTTTCATACATAATTACTTTGCAGACTAATTAAAAATAAACAATACAAAGTTAAATCCTCTAATGTGTTTTAATGTTGGACTATTACTTCTATTACAAATCTATAAATAGTGGGGAGTTTAAAATGGCTTCTGCCTGTCTAGTAAACAATACTATTTCTGTATCTCTGACAAACACTGTCATTTGCAAGCTGCTTTGTTTTATTACAAAACTGACCATTAGGCTTTTTAAATTGAACAAGAACATATTACAGTTCTAAAGTGTCCAATTTTCTAGAATTCAGTTGTTTCAGCTAATGATGAAAACTTACAAGTGGTGGCCTTTTTACTGAGAAATATTATGAGCGATGGGATTGGAGAACTCTAGAACTCAGGCTTACAAAGAAGTAGTATTGTACAATTCATGTTACTAGCACATTTAAGTAAAAAAGAATCCGCTTCAATTTTTCTTTTCTTCGGAAACCTTTTTTAAGGGCTTTATGAGATTATGTTGCTCACTTGGTAAGTCATTACTGTGCTGCATAAAACAACTCCTGGGAAATCTTCATCATTACTTACAAATTATTTAAAGTCTGACAAGTAATACATATAAACCCATTCCCCACCTATGATCAGTTGTTCAAGTAAGGACAATACTTAGTACATTTGAACTGCGCTGATCCAAATACTCAATTCTTTATTTTTGAACTATTAGCTTTGTGTTGTTTCCAGGTTTGCATCATAAAAGCATGAGCTGTTTTGCAATAAACTTTAACCTGCGTACACACACTTTGCCTTATTTGCATTTCAGACATGGAGGGAATGCTTAGTTCTTAACCTGCTGTAGTCACCTCCTTCCCCAGTTACAGTTCTTCAGAATGTTAAAGTACATGTGACTTTTCAACTGTTTTTACCAAATCAATGTTTTTATTTTCTTTGTCAAGAAAAGCAAATCATTATTACATTTAGATTTTTTTTTTTTCCCCCCAGTATAACCACTGTGTGAATTCAGGAGGGGAAACTTATAAAAGGGTTTGAAGAGAAAGGGATGTAATATTTAAATGCCACTGTGCAAAAAAAAAAGGGAGAAAAACCTTGATAATGTCTTTAAAGCATGCGAGTATTGATAAAATGTTATTTTTTGCTACATGAAACCCCATGTGTACAAAACAGTGTAGAGTTAGGATTTTGTAAGGGAATAAGTTTTTTCATCTCTTGCCTAATAGCTGTGTATTTAAAAAAATCATTTTCAGTAGTAGATTTTTTTGTCTTGAGACTGCTTTCAATATCATGTCTTTGGCTCTGGATTCCTATACAGTTTTTGTCTCTATTTTGTGTATATAAAGCATATAATACTGAAGAGATTAAAAAAAAAAGGAAAGCTGAAATGCTCTGTCATTGTTTTCACTGGAAAATAGCAGTGCTGTTTGGTATTTTGAAAATGCCCTCCAAATAGGCACAAATATATATGGTTGTATTTGATATCACTTTTTAAAATAAACATGATTATAGCTTCGAATGTTTTGCTCTTGACCCAAGTAATTGCGTGCGTGCTTTCCCTTACATTGGGCACAAAATCATCAAACATTAAAAGTCTCATCTCTGGTATCAGTGGGCTTTGCACCAGATTCTGGGTATATATGTTAGCAGTGGGGTAATTTTCTGTTGCTCATAACTTACATTTCATCATCTCTGATGCCTTTTCATCTGTTGATATTACAAAATTCATGTAAAGACTCTCATGTTAGGAATAAGGTTGGTACTGACTATAGTTATGCTACATCTTTAAAAATTGTATGTTTTTTAATTTTCAAATAAGCCAATGTTTCCTGGTTTGCTACCAGAATACACATTGGTGCTACTTTCTTGACTTCTTGCCTTACTGACATTATAAAATGAACCACACTAGGAGACAGTTTCCCATAATAATAAATTAACTGCACAGTATTGGAAAAGATGACATCTTTTATCTCCTGTGGACGCTTACAGGTTTTGGTAAAACAACTTACAGGATAAGGTGTTTTGATCATTGTAAACATTTCATATCCATTAAACTCACTGTTTCAAATGAAATCAATTAAGATACATGTTTACATTTCATGCTATATCACAATACTAATACTTCCTACAACTCTGGTGCTTTTTTTTTCCTTTGAGCTAGAAATGGATTTAAGGTAGTATAATGTATAATTACTTTTATTATGGAGAGTTGTAAGGGTGGTAAATACACTGTTAAAATTTGGTAATGCATAAACTTATTGTGAAAATTCTTCACTGAAGAAGAGAGAAAGCAGAATTTGTTAGAAAATTGTTTTATTTACTTTCAACTTCTAAACTCCTGGGCCACTGCAGTGCTAGGGCTTGAGCCATAGGCCCTGAACAAAAGTTGACCTATGGATGAGCCCCATAACTAAACATTTTGTAGCAGTAACCAGGGGAAGATTTTCTCTCTCTCTGTCTAGAGGTGTGCTGCAGGGCCGTGGGACCCAACGCCCAGCCCTGCTGAGAGAGATGTGGTCAAGACCAAAATAGATAGAGATACTCCTTTGGGTTCCTCCCCAGGCCTTGAACAGGCTTTGGGCAGAATCCAATAGGGAGGATAACACCAGATGTTCCACATTTGAAGTTCTGAAGGTCATTTATTCAACTAAGGTTGTTTATTTGACTGTATAAAAGTTGGATCCTCTTGCAGTGACTTGGGATGCCTCACCTATGAGTGGACACACTGTGTAGGACTTCCCAAGTGCCAGGACAGGTTCCCCCAATCCTTGCTGCAACCGGGGCTCCCCCGCGTCTGTAGACTCTAGTTACTTTACCCTGTTTATTCCTGCTGCCACTAACCATCTCACTACAATGCTGCTGCATCTTGAAACACAGTAAAATAAGCCTGAGCCTTTTGTGGGTGTCTTTGGCCCTGTCAATTGGCAAAACAGAGTTGCCTCTGAGTGACAGGGGACAGTAAAGCTAAAAAGGCAACCTGGTTTTATTGCAGGGCAGCCTTCACCACAGCTCTGCAAGATACCATTCAGGAGGCCACAAGCCCTTTTCTCTATGGCTGCCTGCTTGTGTTTGTCAGCTGGTACCTCCAGAGCATGTGTTTGGTGCCTTCTGCCTTCTCGCTTTCTCTCTCAGAATGTTAAGATTTCAACAGCGAAATATCCTTTCTTAGTTTCATTTTACCATGGATGTGGTGCTTTAATTTTTTGTGTAGTTACTGATTTGAAACTAGTGATGAACTGGCTGTCCTGTATTTTAATTCCAGTATCGGTGAATTTCTGTACTGGTATTGTTCTTACTGTTTTAATACTCTATTTTCTGTAACAGTGCAGTACTCCTCGTAATTCCTAGTAACTTTAAATACTCCATTTGAGCAAAACCAAAAATAACTTTGAACCGGACCAGTGCCAGGGCTGTGGCTGAGATCCACCCAAGCATCCATTGGATCTGTATCCAAGGCAGAAGGGGCCTCGTGTTTGTAATACACATGCTCGAGTGCAAAATGTCTCTATTCTTGAAGCAGCTGGATACTGTCATTTGTTACTGACACACGTCCTGAGTATGTGTTCCTACCAAGGGTTGGGTTCACGTTAATCACAGGGCGTCACAGGCGCAGCTCATGCTCGGCTGACGCGTCCCTGTGTAACTAGCCTGCCCGCCGGCCGTGCCCCATCGCCGGTCCCGTTCCCGGGGGGTTTCCCGGCCTCACCTACCGCCTCTGGCTGCTGCAGCCGGGACGCGCCCCAACTACTGTGCGACCACCGCCGCCGTGCCCCAGCCCCGCCCCCCCCGCCTCACCACCCCTGTCCCGGCAGCCCCCGCCGCCGCGCACGCGCCGCAGCCGCCGCGAGGCGCTGTGGGTGGTGTTTCGGGAGCGGGTGTCATGGCGACCGTTGAGGTGGCAGAGGCCGGTGCTGCCGGGAGCAGCCGCTGAGCCGCGCCGCTCTGAGGGGGATGCCCGCGGCGCNGGGGGACCGAGGCTCCGGGCCGTCCGGGGGCCGTGTGGGGCGGGGTGGGGCGGGAGGCTGGTCGGGGCAGTCGGTGCAGCCGTCCCTGCCAGGGTGGGCCTGGTGTGCCGAGGGGGTGCTGCGCTCCGTGCCTTCGGGAGGGCTGCTGCCTTTGGCTTCGGGTTCCCCCCGCTCCCCGTGCACTCAGGGTCTGAAGCATAAACAAACATATTCCTAGGCCATAACAGCAAAGGTAAACCTGTTTTAGGTCTATTATTCAGAAGTTTCTAATTGCGTGAAGCATGGTGTGCTTAAGTAATAAACGCACACGAGCAACGCTCTTCTTCCCCCCTTCCGTTTGCTTCGCTCATCTAAAGCCCCGTTTGATTAATTGCTTTTAGAGTGATTTCATAAAACTGCAGAGGAGTAGTAGTAGTACAGAGGATTTTTTTGCCACTGGTGTGATCTAAGCCTGACGTGTCACACAGACAAAGGTCCAGTGCCTCTGATGTTTTTGGGTTTTATGTTTCAGTCGGGCCCAGAGACGCCTGTCGAGTTCTGTGATCCTCCTGCAGCCAAGGAGGAGAAGGTGGCCCTTGTTTTATAGGGACTAGAAGACAGGATGATTTATATTTAAAGCAGAAAGTTTTAAAAAAATAAAAAATAGAGCTGAGACAGAGTAAGATATTCAGTAAAGTAGTGAATTTATTCTAGACTCTAGTCTTTATATTTTTAATAATGCTTTTTGTTATGAGTTTTTGAATAAAACATTTCATTTTTCTAGTAAAGCAATTGTATAAAATGGTAATAAGTATAGATAGGTTAGGACCACTAGTAGTGTTTACGATTGTGAAACTATAAGTCCTTGGAAAAAAATGAGCTTTCTCAAACCAGAATTAAGAATAGCAACTGCAAAGAACAGTGAAGACTTCTGAATACTCATCTTAAATGTGAAATTAAAACAATTCTACTTAGTTTGTGACTTCACAACTATGAAACATTGTGGAAGTATTGTATAACTCTTGTTGGTGAGCTGGTACTACTGGTCTTGTAGGGATGAGTTTTTTGTGGTACACAGGTGAAATGCTTGGAAGAAATTAATTTTGATAACTGCAAAGTTATCTCTTTTTTTTCCCCCATTTTTCTGAAAGACTCGCTTAGAATTGTTTTAAATTCCAGGATCCGTATTGGTTTAGTTTGGAAACTTATTTTGCACAGATGAACTGGGTAGTCATCTTATGTGTTTGTTTTGCCATTTTAAAACATAAATTGAGGTTCTGATTCACACATTTGTGCTTTAGTTTGTGCAAGAGAGATGTGCTGATGTTCAGTAATTATTTCCAGATGTACTTGACTGCTGGATACTGCTGTGAACAACTATTTCCTAAGAATTTCCGAGTTGTATGTTTTGAAGGGTTGCTAGCCTTGAGGGTGCAAAAATCTAGTGGCATCTAAGTACTCTTTCATAAAGACTGCTTGGTCGAAAGAACACTTTTCAAGCAGTTCCTTATGTTCCTTTTCTAATTTCCTAATTTTTCTAGTGTTCCCTGTTTTTTAATATTATCCTTTACATTCCCTGCTTTGACTGCCACCTGAACTGAAACTGGTGTTTGTAGATTATAAATTTTAACATCTTCAGTTTAGCAGTTTTCTTGGGTAGATTGTTGCTGCTGCAGTGCTTCAGCTGCATCAGTTTTTAACAGCACCTAGGAAATCACAAAGTACTTGAAAATTTTATTTGTTTCAAATTTTGAAAAATTTAAATGTGATATTTCCATCCTTTAGAAGTGGGACATGGGAGAAGTAAACTTAGCCTGTTTGAGGAAGGTCGATCATTAAAAGAAGAGTATCCAGGGACAGAATTATGTGCTTTTGGTATTAGGTACACAGGTATGGTAGACTGTGTCACCTTTGTAAATGAAAGAGAGTGTTACAGGAGTTTGTGCCTTTATGTGAGAGGCGGGGTTGGTGTTTTGTTGTGTGGGTTATTTTGGGATTGTTTTTTTGTTTTGTTTTCTAAATTTAGTCACTTGTGTGTATTTTTTGGAACTAATTCTTATATTGAAACCTCACATGAGATTACTGAGAAACGCACAACTCGTGTCGGAGGCAAAGTGCTAAGTGAAAAACAGATTTAGTGACACAAAATAGTCAAGTAAAAACTTTTCATTTCTCTTATTTTAAAGTTTAAATCGTTACTTTTCTGTTAGTTTTGTGATTTGATTTCAAGCCTAGATAAGAGAGAACTAAATCAGGTTCAGAAAGACTCTCTGATCTGAAAGTTACTTCTAACAGTGTTCTGATAAAAACAGCTTTTGATATTTACCTAGGAATGAAATTGAAGCAGTCTAAAGTAAGATACTTATTAATTACGGTCTTAACTGATGTCTACTTAACAGATTAAAAATAGCTTAACAAAAATGAAAATTTTCTTTCAGATGCAGCAACAGAACTTCACGTGTCCAATTCTAGACTCAGAGAACTGGAAAGTACTAATGCAGCACAAAAGTTTGAAGTAAGAGATTTTGAAATGTTATTGTAATTAAAAAGCAAAAAATAACATTTGTTTCTTGTAAAGGTGAAATGTTGCACTGAATTTTACATGTCTGTGGGTGAATCTAGCAACCAGGGTGATGGTGTTGTTAGAATGTGGCTCTTTTTTTGGTGACAAGGCACCATGACAGCCAGGGGCACATTTGTTCATTGGAGCGTGCATGTGGTGCAAGTTTTTGTTTTTTGCCAACTGCTGCATCCTGCAACTGTTGCTACCTATCATGTGGACCTGGACTGTAGCAGTAGACTTGGCTCTGAAAAGCTTTCAAATGCAAGCTGTTGCATCTTGTTGGTCTTGTGACTTTATATATGGCTGTAAACCAACAACTTTCATGTATGTCTTCAGGCCTCAAGAGCAGTGAGAAGTTAAAGTAGTAATTTGGGGAAGTAGCTGTTCCTGCCTGTCCTTTTTTTAGACTCTTGCCATCTGCTATTGGCCAGTGTCTGAGAGAGAATGCTGAAATGTATGGATATTAATTTCAAATTGTGTTCTGTGGCTGCTCTTAAATTCCTTCTTTGGATCATGCTAAGATGTAATTCAGCCCTGTATTTTTCTTCTTGGCATTNGCAGGAGCCTTGGCCCTGCCGAGAGGGGAGACAGGGAGGAGGAGACCGCCCCGGCGGCGGAGCCGGCTGCCAGCTGCGGGGCCGCCCGGAGCCCTCTGAGCGGCGGCGATGGCGTCGTGGCTGGGCGGGCTGGGCTCGGGGCTCGGGCAGTCCCTGGGGCAGGTGGGGGGCAGCTTGTCTTCGCTCACCGGCCAGATCTCCAGCTTCACCAAGGACATCCTGCTGGAGGGCGCGGAGGAAGTGGGCNTAGCAACTGCAAAGAACAGTGAAGACTTCTGAATACTCATCTTAAATGTGAAATTAAAACAATTCTACTTAGTTTGTGACTTCACAACTATGAAACATTGTGGAAGTATTGTATAACTCTTGTTGGTGAGCTGGTACTACTGGTCTTGTAGGGATGAGTTTTTTGTGGTACACAGGTGAAATGCTTGGAAGAAATTAATTTTGATAACTGCAAAGTTATCTCTTTTTTTTCCCCCATTTTTCTGAAAGACTCGCTTAGAATTGTTTTAAATTCCAGGATCCGTATTGGTTTAGTTTGGAAACTTATTTTGCACAGATGAACTGGGTAGTCATCTTATGTGTTTGTTTTGCCATTTTAAAACATAAATTGAGGTTCTGATTCACACATTTGTGCTTTAGTTTGTGCAAGAGAGATGTGCTGATGTTCAGTAATTATTTCCAGATGTACTTGACTGCTGGATACTGCTGTGAACAACTATTTCCTAAGAATTTCCGAGTTGTATGTTTTGAAGGGTTGCTAGCCTTGAGGGTGCAAAAATCTAGTGGCATCTAAGTACTCTTTCATAAAGACTGCTTGGTCGAAAGAACACTTTTCAAGCAGTTCCTTATGTTCCTTTTCTAATTTCCTAATTTTTCTAGTGTTCCCTGTTTTTTAATATTATCCTTTACATTCCCTGCTTTGACTGCCACCTGAACTGAAACTGGTGTTTGTAGATTATAAATTTTAACATCTTCAGTTTAGCAGTTTTCTTGGGTAGATTGTTGCTGCTGCAGTGCTTCAGCTGCATCAGTTTTTAACAGCACCTAGGAAATCACAAAGTACTTGAAAATTTTATTTGTTTCAAATTTTGAAAAATTTAAATGTGATATTTCCATCCTTTAGAAGTGGGACATGGGAGAAGTAAACTTAGCCTGTTTGAGGAAGGTCGATCATTAAAAGAAGAGTATCCAGGGACAGAATTATGTGCTTTTGGTATTAGGTACACAGGTATGGTAGACTGTGTCACCTTTGTAAATGAAAGAGAGTGTTACAGGAGTTTGTGCCTTTATGTGAGAGGCGGGGTTGGTGTTTTGTTGTGTGGGTTATTTTGGGATTGTTTTTTTGTTTTGTTTTCTAAATTTAGTCACTTGTGTGTATTTTTTGGAACTAATTCTTATATTGAAACCTCACATGAGATTACTGAGAAACGCACAACTCGTGTCGGAGGCAAAGTGCTAAGTGAAAAACAGATTTAGTGACACAAAATAGTCAAGTAAAAACTTTTCATTTCTCTTATTTTAAAGTTTAAATCGTTACTTTTCTGTTAGTTTTGTGATTTGATTTCAAGCCTAGATAAGAGAGAACTAAATCAGGTTCAGAAAGACTCTCTGATCTGAAAGTTACTTCTAACAGTGTTCTGATAAAAACAGCTTTTGATATTTACCTAGGAATGAAATTGAAGCAGTCTAAAGTAAGATACTTATTAATTACGGTCTTAACTGATGTCTACTTAACAGATTAAAAATAGCTTAACAAAAATGAAAATTTTCTTTCAGATGCAGCAACAGAACTTCACGTGTCCAATTCTAGACTCAGAGAACTGGAAAGTACTAATGCAGCACAAAAGTTTGAAGTAAGAGATTTTGAAATGTTATTGTAATTAAAAAGCAAAAAATAACATTTGTTTCTTGTAAAGGTGAAATGTTGCACTGAATTTTACATGTCTGTGGGTGAATCTAGCAACCAGGGTGATGGTGTTGTTAGAATGTGGCTCTTTTTTTGGTGACAAGGCACCATGACAGCCAGGGGCACATTTGTTCATTGGAGCGTGCATGTGGTGCAAGTTTTTGTTTTTTGCCAACTGCTGCATCCTGCAACTGTTGCTACCTATCATGTGGACCTGGACTGTAGCAGTAGACTTGGCTCTGAAAAGCTTTCAAATGCAAGCTGTTGCATCTTGTTGGTCTTGTGACTTTATATATGGCTGTAAACCAACAACTTTCATGTATGTCTTCAGGCCTCAAGAGCAGTGAGAAGTTAAAGTAGTAATTTGGGGAAGTAGCTGTTCCTGCCTGTCCTTTTTTTAGACTCTTGCCATCTGCTATTGGCCAGTGTCTGAGAGAGAATGCTGAAATGTATGGATATTAATTTCAAATTGTGTTCTGTGGCTGCTCTTAAATTCCTTCTTTGGATCATGCTAAGATGTAATTCAGCCCTGTATTTTTCTTCTTGGCATTTACCTCTGGTCACCACAAACCTGTTTCTGAAAGTGAGCTAGAGTCCATGCCATATAAAAATGAAAAGCTTGGACGTGAGCATGATTTTAGGCTCATGCTTGGAAGTCTCTATCACTGAGTGTTTTGAGTGAAATAATATGAGAAATCTGTACAATTTAATTGATTTCTTTACTGTACATCAGACTTGCGCTTTTCTAATTCTGTAAGACCTGTTTTGAATTTACCAACATTCATTTCTCATTTTTGCTAGAATGAGAGACTGAAAAAAGTTTGTAGTGATTTAGAAGAAAAGCATGAAGCAGCAGAGCTTCAGATAAAGCAGTTATCTATAGAGTACCGAAATCAGCTTCAACAGAAAGAGGTAGGATACAAAGTAAAATATTTCAATAAGTATGTCCAATAAACATATGTATTATAATGTCTAATCTGTTTGTTACGGTATCTGTGCCCTTTCAGTGGAAGTATTGGTCACAGTTATGGTTTCTTGATTTGTAAATGTAGACACTGAGAGACTAAGACATGTATTTCCTTGAATCATGTAATACAAGCAGAGCTGCCAGGAAATAGTTGAGGCAAGAGAAATCTCTCTGGGAACGTCATGCATATATCAGAATTTCTGTTGTTTCTGGAATCACTGTGAGAAAGGACATTTAAATTGCATTGTATTTCTGATTCAGTTCTCTTCAAAGAAAGGCAACAGGAGCAAATCCTCTTTTGAAGCAGTTATATTGTCTGTAGATATCATTATTTATCTTAACATATACAATTAAAGGGAACAGAACTAGCTTTCATAGTTTGAGAAGTGTCCCTTTGTGGTGGAAGCATCAACTTTATAATCTGTTGTGTAACATGAGATTTCATAGCCTTTCAAGTGAAGAAAGTTGCCAATATACCTGGAATTACACAAAAGGAGTTTTATTTCTGATTTATTTGTAAATGCATGTGAGAGCTAGAGGAAGCAAAATTTTGAGATATATAGAGTTCAGTGACAGAGTTGTTATGAGAAAAATGGCATGCAGCTAATTTCAGTTTATTGTAAATAAGTAAGTTTTCAATACATTGAGTTATTAAGAGTAAAAGGAATCAAATGTAATATAAATAACTGTGGGAGCATTGTATATTGCTTAATTTTCATATCTCAATGCCCTCTTAAAAAATTTAAATTTTTTGTACAACCCGTTAGCCTGAATCTTGCTGTAGTACTTATGTACCTTGGCTGCTGAAAAAATCAACGAACCCTTTTACTGAAGTTTTACTTAACTGAAAACTATTAAAACTTTTAATATGTGTCCTTGCATCAGATACTTTGTAGACATCAGCTGTGATGACTTTTCTCCTTTGGGAGAGTGTTTGGGATTTTTTTGTTGTCTTTTTAGTGAAAATGATCAATAATTTGTGCTGAAGGGGAAGTTAGAATCATAGAATTGTTTGGTTGGTTCACTTTCCATAAGGCAGCAAGGGATAAAGTAAAGTATATGTTGATATTCAGGTGGAAATCAGCCATCTAAAAGCCAGACAGAATGCACTACAGGAACAACTGCAGCAAGTACAGTCAGCTGCTCAGTCAGCACCACCAGCCGCAACATCAGCTTCCTATGTTCCAGTTGTCAGACATTCCTCAGGTTTTGAAGGAGATGACATGGATTTTGGAGATATAATCTGGTCACAGCAAGAAATAAACAGGTTATCCAATGAAGTTTCTACGCTTGAATCTGAGGTTGACCACTGGAAGCAGATTGCACTGGTGAGTGGTTCCACTCTGTCTTAGCCTGCCCTCTTCCCTCCATATTAGTGTTTTCATTGCATTTGGTGGTTTTGGAGTGGGTCTTTTGCAAGTTGATGCTGTACAATTTCTAGAATCAAAATTGATTTGATAGAAAAGCTGAAATCTAATGACCTGTTAGTCATTTTCTTGCTGTCATATGACTAGGAACACATCCAGTGACTAACTTCTGGAGGCTTTTTTGCAGTGCTTCTATGTATCAGATGTCAAGTGAGGAAAAGCGTTTTATAAACCTTCACCTAGAATACTACTTCAGGGTTTCATTTTTGTGCAGCCTTTAAAAAAATACTTTCCTTCTTCCTGGCTGTGATACCGATTATTTATTGTCAGCACAATACTGTTCCAAGTGATAGCTGGGTACTTGCATACTGGTTTTACTTGCTTTTCTCTGGTACAAAAAAAGTCCATGGAAAATTAAAATGTTTCCATTAAAAAGTCTTTTTTTCTCTCATAAAAATTACTGTAGATTTGAATTTTGCTTCATGTTAGCTTTGTTGCTTTCTGCTTTCGAGTATAAGTAGAGGAGGCACTTACATGAAAAATGCACATATTCATGTGAAAATTGTAATAAATACATGTTTTTTCTTTTCTCAGTCTTCCAAAGTGCAAGGGACAAATGATGCTGAACAAAGTGAACTATGTAAACTGCAAAATATTGTTAAGGTAAAATGACAACTTTGACAAACTAATCTTCTCTCCTATGTTTCATTCTTAATTGTTTTGTCTATAATCACGTGGCTTGTGGATGTAGTTCAAGCATTTACCACACCAATGCTTACATGTTCTCTATTAAAAATGCATGAGGGCATGTAATAGCACAGCAATGTTTCACTCAGCAGTACAGCATTAAAAAAGTTATGCTGAGAGAGAGTATTTATATGATTTGATGTTATAGTAGGTAAGCTTAGAAGAATGACATTCACTTTGAGAAGCTGTTGATGACTTGAGAAACTGAATTTTAGATACACAAAGTAATTTCTTCTCTCTTCTCAGAAACATCTTGCCTGTTTTTATTGAGATGCAAAATAGGGATTTGCATGCCGTCCTTGAAAGTTACTAGAAATATGTTCTAGCGCATCCACTCCCTATGAAAGAGTTGTAATCTCTTTACATTGGTTTAGTATTTGCTTTTGTGTAGGGCATACTGTTTCTGTAAATACATTTTTGAAAAGGAATGTCTTTTAATGTGTTTAAAGAAACCCAAACAAAAGCAGAGAAATGTGATGTCTCCTGAGAAATTGTTTAATAATTCCTTTTATTTTACTAAGCAAATTTTTAAATTTCTTTTGTATTTTTTTCTTTCTTAAGCTTCTGTACTGTATTTTACCACTGTGTTTCTCTAATCATATTTTTAGGAGCTCAAAGAGAATTTAAGTCGAGAAATAGATGAACATCAACATGAACTTTCAGTACTGCAGGATGCACACAGACAAAAGCTGGTAGAGATAAGTCGTCGACATCGAGAAGAGCTGAGAGAATATGAAGAGCGAATTGAAGAACTCGAGAATCAGTTACAGCAAGGTCTTTATTACCACTTGCTTTCTTATTTAAAGTGCACTGAATTTTGGTAAAAGCATCAAATATGTATTTAATAGTCTCAAATACATGTTGTTGAGGCATTCGAATTTCAACTTTAGTTCAGCTTCATGTTTAAGACACATGTGTGTCCTAGTATCTTGTATTTGCTGTGGTTGGCCTGAACACTGGGGTGATAGCATTTCATCATGTGTCAGTCTGGGGGATCACTTTCTATACATATCGAGTGTTGTGCTCTAAATTTTACACTTCCTGGATTTTTAAGTTACACTGTATATAGGTGTGGATGAGACATACAGAGTTCAAGATAAGAAAATTTCACCATGAAAATAATTTGGTGAGAAGTACTACATGCCAATTGGGTTACCTGACAAAAACTCCAGGATTGCCATAAGAAGCACACCTTAGTCTGTGGCATGACTGGATGGTAGAAGCTCAGTAATTCTCACAAGAAGCTTTTCAATGTCTTGTAGGTATTTCTTATTCCATAAAAATAGTCATACCCATTAGGTTCCCTTTAGGGGCTTTTTTGCACAAATATGTAAGATTTGCCTGTAAACCTTGTATTTGATTATCTGTTAAAACTTGGATTTCTAAAGAGTATATATATTCTCCTTTTGGAGAGATCCATTTCTTTCTTGGAAAGAAGGGAAATATTTTCACATCTTCTTAATTTCTAAGGTAGTAGTGATAGGGATTTATTTCTTAAAATCAGGAACCTTTTAAGATATAATCTGTGTTTTACTGCATGTACTATTTATACCTCATGTACCTAAATTGGCAGGGCTGATGTAATTAAGTCAAAGGTAATAGTCCCCTATCATTTGCATTACAAGTTATCTATAAAATAAATACTAGTCACAGCTTTTGATAAATTAAAGCATTTTATATTTTTATTTTGTTAGTTCTGTTTGACAGCATAATACAGACTGGGGTCGGGGGAAGTGTTAGAGCTTACACTGAAATGAATTCACAGTGTGTTTTCATTTAACTTTTTTTCTGTACACTTTTGATTACGGNACTGTGAACAAGTATGTCTCGCAACTCTTAACCTTTTAAAATTATTTTGATCCAGGGCTGTGTCAGTATTTTAAAAGATGTTTATCACACCAGTAAGATGTATAGCACCACTTCAAATGTTAATTCTATTTAAGTAAGCTTTCTGTTGACAATGACCGTGTCTTTGGTTTAGACTATCCCTCTCTGTCAGGACAAGGGATAGAAGAAGAGACTTTTAAGCAAAAGATCTACTGTTCTGGCTTTGGTTCATATTGCAAACAATCTTCTTTGCTTTTTAGGTGGTGTGAGCGCTGATGCCATGGATAACTCCAAAATCAGCGAACAGAAAAAAAATGCTCAGGGTCTAAAAGGGGGAAAAGTAGAAGAGTTGCAGGTTGTAAAAGACCTAGAGGATGAAATAAGAAAATTAAATAACAAATTGTCTTCTGCCAAAGAAGAAAATGAAATTCTTCTGAAAGAGCAAGAATTGGCAAAAGTAGAAAAAATCCAAATAACACAAGAATATGAAAATCTTAAATCTGACTTCA